>ML782691.1:68216-78654 GCA_009831015.1 Picea engelmannii | reverse complement strand
AGTTGCAGCTGGAAAATAAAGGAATTTGGTGCTTCCAATGAATGTGATTCTTCAAGACATATAAGAAAAAGAATTCCGTGGTTTTCTCTCGCTTTGGGTTTCCATGTAAAAACACTGGTGTACTATGTATGTGTATGATTTCTCATTTGTTCATTGTTTATTTACTCTACAATTATTGGATGATAATTCTACAATGATATAACACTTGCATTATATGATTAAAAAGGATTAAATTTCTCTATTACTGATTCACCCCCCCTCTCAGTAATCCAACATATTCCCCATAGAAGACTCCTAGAATGTATATGAGTTTGTAAAACCTTTCTGTACTAGTTGGAGGTGGATCCGGGCTCTCCATTTCTTCTTTCCTTCCTGGTTGATTCAAATCAAATTCTAGTGAATGGACTAAAGGAGCTGAAGCACCATCTGTTGAATGATCCTCAAGGTCGAGGACTATTGAAGCCTCCTTATCTAGAGATTCCGCTGACCATCGATGACTAGGCATTGTCCATAACTGGGAGTGATTTTTCCTATGCTTAAGAGTTGCTTCTGTCTTCAATTACTCTCCTCTCCTTTTCTAGATGTCAAATCCAGATAGATAACAACCACTACCTATCATCGTCCATTAGATTCTGGACAATACAAATCCCAACCTCCTTCCTTGACCAATTTTCCCAAATAGTTGACTAGGTCTAAGATCTAAGCTTCTCTTTCCTTCCTGGATGTTACAATTTTCTTTCCATTACTTCCATAGGTGCCGAGTTATGAACTTCATCCTATCTGTCATTGATTATGGAGTATTAGACAATTTAATCCCCAGAGAAAGTGTCCCTTCATCGAATTATAAATTAAGCATGTCTAATACCAACATCGCCCATTTAAAATGATTGGAGAAGCCCCGAATGGTACCATGCATGAGGCCATTTCCATTCTTGATTTCCCCTCCACGATCTATCTTTCTGACCATACTATGAGACCTCACGACCTCTTTAAAAAACACTTGTAGTCTTGGATCTTCTGATCTCGAATAACAACTTGACTAAATTATCCCAATTGTGTTCCTTGCATGATGAGTTATAGATATAATTGGATCAATCCAAGCTAACTTTGAGAAAGTTCCGAAGAGGGTCGCCTCCTTATTCTTTTGTTGGTTCCTTCTTGTGAATGACACTTGGTTAGCAAGCACGTCGTTTCCTTGTGAGAACATTAATCATAGAATTGGGTGGTGGGACAAATTCCCATTGACCCTAATTTCTCCTTTTTAAAAATTTATTGCCAAATTAGCTTGTTGATAAGCTAGGCTATTATTCTCCCTTAACACATTAAAATATGAGAGATTTGAGATATCTAAGAGCAATAATTGATTTTTTTTTAATAGTTGACAGAGATGTGTGTCCTTGGGATAAGATCCTTTTACCAAGCAACGAGTAGTGTTCACTGAGTCCCCAATTACTATTGCTCTTTGGACATGCATATCTCTTAGAAGTCAGATCCCTTTGTATAATGCATATTCTTCCGCTTGGTTATTTGTAGCCAGTCCAAGATTCCATGCATATATTATTTCAATATTTCCTTTGGGGTCATAAATAATCCCTTCTGCTCCTGCTACACTGGGATTTCCTTTAGATGCTCCATCAAAACAAAGAGTATAACAATGCTGAGAGAGTATCCAATTATGAAATTATGTCGTGGAGAGATGAAGATGCTACCATGATTTTGATGAGGGGATTGAATGTATTTGGTATTTCAGGTTGAAAGGATCAAACCAACCTTGTTCCAACCAATCCGGATTTTGGGGGGTGCTTATGTGTAATCTGCGAAATTGATGTATTCTGAAGATTATGCTTTTATTTGAGCTAATACTCTGTCAACTTGTATCTCTTCCTCCCTGAACATGCTCTTATTTCGGGCTAGCCATATTTTCCAACAGGTGATCTTAGGCAATGACACCCATAATATTATGAAAATAGATTTATTCCTGAAGGACCCTTTGTATTGGCGATGACGTCTCCCCAGTAAGGTTTGGATTGAATCAATCCACTGAAGCCATGAGACCATATCCTGGAA
This sequence comes from Picea engelmannii, assembly GCA_009831015.1. Lineage (NCBI taxonomy): Eukaryota > Viridiplantae > Streptophyta > Pinopsida > Pinales > Pinaceae > Picea > Picea engelmannii. The sequence continues at coordinate 76,587 of ML782691.1, read as the reverse complement.
TAAAGCATTGCAAATCTCCTAGGATATCATACATTCTAGAAACAAATGCTTAGTTGTTCCACTATTTTCTTTACACAAAGCACATGTTGACGGTCCTGTTATTCCCCTTTTACAAATATTTTTGCTTGTTAGTATCTTTTCATGTACTAGTAACCATGCAAAAAAGTTGATTTTTGGGAGATTGTCTAGATTCTAAATATTGGTCTAGAGGGAATATTTTCCAGGCAGAGTGGATTGTAAAAGGAAGGTCTCCTAACTTTGACTTACCAAGTACCCTTTTTCCGCCCAACTCCTTGCATTAGATTCATCAATATGCACCAGTGCCAAGCAAGAAAGGTGAGACCTGAACCGATCAACTTGTGTATTTAGATCCCCCAGGATGTAGCCAAGATCCCAACCGCTCCAACTTCTAGTACTACTCCAAGACGAGATATCATAAAGAGTGACTTTGTTTCTGGTTTGAAGCCAATTCTTAATCTGAGTCAATTCCTCCCTCTGATGTAGAGGGGGCTTCTTGAGTATATTTTCTTCCGAAATTCATATACTCTTAGCATTTCCTAGTACCCATGTAAGTTTACTCTTGATTAGGGGTATGGATGCGTGTAACAATTTCCAGATGGGGGAGCTCGAGTTGTGGTTTAAGAGGAGATCAACCCCCCAAAATCTATCATGCTTGATATATTTATGTACCAAGGGTTTTTTCCACCAGTCGTATTCTCCTGTTAAAAGCCTCCATAGTATTTTTTCACCCATGTCCAGATTAGCCAACATAACATGCTTTATTCCTAGTCCCCCATGAGATTTTGGAGCTCGCACAACCTGCCAATTGACTAAGTTGAATCTCTTTGTGGGATATTTTATGCCTTCCCATATAAAATTTCTTAGTTGTTTAGCTATATCTCTCTTAACACTTGAAGGCACTAACAATGACGAATATTGAAAAACTGGCAATGCAGATAGATTTGCTTTTAACAATATGAGCCTGCATGAGTGGATTGTAAAAGGAGGGCCTCCTAACCTTGACTTACCAAGTACCCTCTATCCACCCAGCTCCTTGTATCTGATTCATCAATATGCACCAGTGCCAAGCAAGAAAGGTGAGACCTGAACCAATCAACTTGTGTATTTAGATCCCCTAGGATGTAGCCAAGATCCCAACCGCTCCAACTTCCAGTACTACTCCAAGACGAGATATCATAAAGAGCGACTTTGTTTCTAGTTTGAAGCCAATTCTTAATCTGAGTCAATTCCTCCCTCTGGTGTAGAGGGGGCTTGTTGAGTATATTTTGTTCCCAAATTTGTATACTCTTACCATTTCTTAGTACCCATGTAAGTTTACTCTTGATTAGGGGTATGGATGCGTGTAACAATTTCTAGATGGGGGAGCCCGAGTTGTGGTTTAAGAGGAGATCAAGCCCCCAAAATCTATCATGCTTGAGATATTTATGTACCAAGGGTTTTTTCCACCAGTCACATTCTCCTGTTAAAAGCCTCCATTGCATTTTTTCACCCATGTCCAGATTAGCCAGCATAACATCCTTTATTCCCAGTCCCCCATGTGATTTTGGAGCTCACACAACCTTCCAATTGACTAAGTTGAACCTCTTTGTGGGATATTTTATGCCTTCCCATATAAACTTTCTTAGTTGTTTAACTATCTCTCTCTTAACACTTGAAGGTGCTAACAATGATGAATATTGAAAAATTGGCAATGCAAATAGATTTTCTTTTAACAGTATGATCCTGCATGATGGATTTAAATAGTGCATCCCCCACATCATGATTTTCTCTCGAATTTTTGAACTTATCATCATCCAATCAACTGCCAATAGAGAGCTCATACAAATAGGCATCCCTGGATATTTGAAGGATCTCCAATTTGTTACCAACGAAAATTAGAGGATCCTTTCTATGACAACGAGAGAGTGTGCATTAGTATTCCAAACATACAAATACCATTTATGAGAATTTATGAGCCCACCTAACACCTGAAGGAATTGATCTAAAATATGCTTGAAACTCCTTGCTATGACTGAAGAATCTCCCCCTAGAAAGATGATATCATTCGCAAATTGAGAGTGGTTTATTCTTTTGACAACAAATGCTATTTTAATCCCCAGAATGATTCGTACTCTTTGTTCATGCTCTAATATTTTTCATAGGGCATCTGCCATTAATATATATAAGAGGGGGGAGAGAGGGAAACCTTGCCTTAATCCCGTTGAAGCTTTAAAGAATCTCATTGAACGCTCATTAACCACAGGATCTATCCATGGACTGATACAAGCTTCGATCCAACTAATGAAGTAGGGATGAAATCCAAAATTTTCTAGAACTCCTAGTAAAAATATATGCCTTACCCTTTCGAAGGCATTTTCCATGTTGATTTTTATTGCCATTCCTCGGTCCCCTCGTATTTTACTTGAATGTGTTTCCTACTGAACGAGGACTATATTTTCCCAGATTTGTCTTTTTGCTACAAATACTCACTGAGTTTGGGAAATGAGCTTTGGGAGAATGCTCTTTATCCTTGATGCTATTATCTTGGTTATGATCTTATAAGATACATTGCATAACGAGATAAGCTTGAATCTCAAGAAATTTGTTGCATTTTTCTCCTTTGGAATTAAAGCTAAGAAGGTTGATTTTGTGCCCCCCCCCCCCCAACTCTATGCGATCTATGAACATATTGTATCATTATTATCAAGTCAAACTTGATAATGTGCCAACATTTCTTATAAAAATGTGCAGTGAACCCATTTGGCCCCAACGCTTTGTTAGAATCGAATTGCATGAAAGTTGCCAATATTTCTTCCTCTGTCACTTCCTTTAAAAGTTATTTATTGTCTCTTTCGCGGATTAGACTAGGAATGAAGGAAAGGGCTTGAGCACATAGTTCATTATCCACATGTCCTGATTTTGAGTAAAGACCTGCAAACTGATCATGGGATGCCTTTTTAATTTCTTCAAATTAAAAAATGATGATTTGATCATCTAGCTGTATTTCTTCTACCGTATTTTTCCCTTTCCTGATCCTGTACTTCTTATGAAAGTAAGAAGTGTTTTGGTCACCTTCCTGAAGCCATAAACATCTTGATTTTAAACGCCAAGTCTCCTCTTCTTTCCTTAATGTTGAACTTAACTCTTTGTGACATTGTTCCTCTTCTATGAGTAGAGAGGGGGATACCAATCCATTTTCTAATTGGGTGATAAGTCTTCCTAAATTTTATTGAGCTATTTGTATTTCTATCTGAGGGGCCTTGAAGTCCATTTTTACCCATTCCTTTTATCCTTTTTCAGAAGAATTAATTTATGCTACCATATATGGACTAGAGAGCCAACCACACATTGACTCTAGACCAAGATAACCGGTGATCGAAAGGTAGGATTCTCTATCCACAAAGGATTAAAGTGAAACATAATGGGACCCAAATTATGGTCATTTGGAAAGATTAAAGAGATGGGACGATGATCTGAGCTTGCCCACAAAAGAATGAAGGAGGGTGGTGTGGCAAGATCGGAGAGGAAATATGTACTTATAAGGAAATGATCCAATCAGGTTGCAATGTGGCCTGAGCCCGATCAACAATTAGACCATGTGAAAAGGCCTTTGACAGGCTCAATATCTAGAAGTTATAGAGAGGAAATTAAATCTTCCAAGTGTTCTCTTCTTGAGTCACACACATAAGAACCCCCCTTTTTTTCCCAATGATGTATTGTAGTGTTAAAATCCCCAACAATGATAATATTCTCCAAATTATCAGCCTCTTCAAAGGCTAGCAAGGAATTGCAACATTATTGTTTTACATGATGTTGATTAGGGAAATAAACATTTACTATTGTTATACGCTTACATGATGTTAAGTGTGTTAGTTGAACCATGAGCCAGTGCAATGTTTTAGAAGAGGCTACTAAATGAAATCGATTCGGATCCAATAGGGTACAAAAATCCCCTGATGCTCCACAAGAGCTCACAACCAAACCTAAACTTATTTTCCAAAAAAAATTGCTTTCTTGAAGTACAACATTGTCCTTCAATTTTGTCTCATGGAGGAGGAGAATTTGGGGCTTTTCTATTTTTATTAATTGCATTACTGATTTTGATTTTCTACCCAAACCCCTACAGTTCTAGTAGTCTATTTTCATTATTTACCTAGGTTTTTGGTGCCCCCCTTTAGGGGGCGCAGATCCACTTGGGCCTCAATTTCCTTTCGGCTCTTTCTTAAAAGAGGTATCAATGGTAGATCACAAGCCTAACTCTTTTTCCTTGTCGATTGTTTCCTCTCTTTTCTTGCAGCCTAATTTTCTTCCTAGCCTCTTGATGGAAGGGTGTGCTTCTTCTTATTTTCCTGATTCATCATCTATTTCACCTTGGGATTCTTCCTCCAGAATGACCTGCATTCCTAACAAGATTCTGGAGCCTAAACCCATAGTGGTAAATATCTCCTTCCTAGGGAAATCCTTGTCTGGATTTTTTTTGGGTTTTGTGGCACTTCTTTTTCTTGACCCACATTCATTGTTTATGAAGTTGTATTCTCCCGAGTCTCATCCGACGGGTCCTAGGGGTCTGAGAGAGTTGCATATCTATTGTTTCTAGATTCCGATGCTCTTCCACCACCAGAAGTAGTGTGGGGGGCGGACGAAGGCCCAATTTCTAGGTGCGATTGAGGCGCATTGGATTGTCCTACCCTTCCCGGATCTCATTTGCGTTTCTCAGTCTACCATTATTCCTGATCTCCTCATTGTTGCTGGGACACTTGAGCTTTAGGATAACTCTTCATAAAATGACCATACTCATGGAAAACCTTTCACTTAAATATGAACCACTCATAATCTACTTGTTGAATATGGGTCAAGTTATCCAAGGTTAACTGAATGGATTCAAGGATGCCCTTTTCCAGATCTACTTCCACACATATCCTTGCACAAGCTTTAAGTCCATCTCATGGCTCGACAAGATCGATATATTTTCCCAGAGTATTTCCAATACTCCTGATTGTTTCATCTGACCAACAATGAGATGAAAGAAAAGGTAGATGCACCCATACTAGAACGACAGAAGGGATGCCATTTTCTGGACTAAAATATGGAGTCCAACTATTTAGATACATTCCTCTAGAGCCCATGAAGTATAAACCATTTCAAAAGATCAGATCTCTGTCCTCCTTATGTTCGAAAGAAAATGAAGAAACCCTTACTGCAGTACAAAGAAAATGTTTTTCCTTTAATAAGCTATTTCCATCTTTGATCAACCCAGTTAGTTACAACTCTCGAAGATGGCCAAATTCATGTAAACTGACCCACCAATCTATTTGCTACAAATCAGAGGGCCAAGATTCTTGATGAATGAGCATGCACTGGGACCTTGGGGATATATTCCAATATTTTCAATTTTTTTTGTTGTAGAGCCTTGATATTCTTGGAGGCCATTGCTACCAAGACTCTGAAGGCTTCGATGTTAGGGGGAGCGGGGGGGACGAGGGGGGAAATGAGTCCCCCCCCCAATAGAATCCCACTACCATGGAAATCTCTGGATCAAGAGGCAAGGGTTTTTGTCCAATCAGGAGGTGATTCAACGTCACTTAAATATTCCTATAAAAGAATCATTTAAAAAGTATTATTGCTAAACATGTTTTTATATAATATGTCCCAAAAGTTACCAAATTAACTTTTTTTGCTATATCTACTTTCATGTTTATTTAAAAATAAAATCATTGTGCTTTTCGTTTTTTAGGAAGATTATGAAAACTCCAAGGGACAAGCGAGGGGAAAACCAATACATGCTGGTAGGGATGTCCAAAAAATTTAGACGAGGAGATGGTAAAAGAAATGAACATAATTGCATTACAGGAGGAGCTATCCCAACAACAACATGCATCAGAGGTATGTAATCATTCATTTATTCTTTTATGTACATCAAATTTAATTATCACATGAAATACTAATTTTCAATTGTTTTGTTGCATAAAAGAAAAATAAAATGGAACCCATTCAACAAAAAAGACAGGACGATGAGGAATAAAAGAGTTGATCGCAAAGTTTGTGAGTACTTACGTTTTTGGCCTTACTTAATATTTCATGTTTGTTGTGATATTTATATTTAAATAATTAATTTACACTCTCCCATGGATGTCTTCTAATAGGTGCGAACATGCAAATAAGAGCCAACCGAAGAATTGATAAACATTGGGTTAAGTATGAGTTGTGAGTATATGTTGAAGTATCAAAGTTTAATTGAACAATTTGTAAGTAGCTATGTTGTTCCTTGTTTTATAATTAATGGAACAACAAAAAACATTTATATTAATTATATCGACTGTGCTTTGTCATGGTGTATTAAACATGTAGGAAACAAAGTATGGAGTGCATCCAATAGAAGAGATTTTGAAAGACAACATGCAACATGGCTTCAAAAGAATGTGTATTGTTTATGAAACACTTGTTGCTATGGTATACTTTCTAAAATTTTACGCAATCATGTATATTCTAGTATATAAATGTAGATATACTTATTACACTTTATTTCTATATTTGTAGATGGAACATGAAGAAGTGAAACATTAAAAACAAGCCAATCAAGTAAACATTAGGCTAAATAACCAAAGTAAAATATTGCCTATAAGTGATGAAGAAATTAGGCATGCACACAACTCAAGTGATAACAACAGTTCAAGTGATGAATGACAATCAATATAATTGAATGTACTACAAGTTGTATGTTTTGGAATACTTATCCGTGAAAATCATGGATTTTGTTTAATGTACTCAACATATTGTCTCAACTGATGAGGACATGTTAGCAATAAGTGTAACAATTACATATTGGTTGCATTTCTATTATTGTGGACCTTTACATCGTCCTATTTTGTATGACGAGGGGTCTCTTATTCATATATAATAAAACATGTTTCTTATTTTATTGCATTGTGGAATGTTGTAAAATGTTGCATTGTTGATTAATTAATATATGGATGATTTACATTGTTACAAACAAAAGAGGTGTAATCCATTGGATAACACATTATTGCAATCATTATTTCAAAATGAAATAGCAAAAATACAAAAACCAATATTATTATAAAAAATATTTGATTTTGAGATGACTAATTGAAAATTTGTAAAAAAACAATTAATTAAAATATATACATATTGGTGCATTGTATTCTTTTGAACTCACTAAATGGTGCATGCCATACAATAGAAACCGATTCATTTTTATGAGTTATACGCACCGATGTCTATTAATTACATTGAAGCATTGGTGCTAAAAATTGTGAAAAAAACATTGTTTCTTTATACGACATAACAGCCAATTATATTTATCATTTCAAAATATTACATTGTGTATAATTGCAATACACACTGGTGCTTTACATATAATATATGCACCGAGGCTTTACATATAATATACACACCGATTCTTTACATATAATATACACATTGATGCTTAGTAACAAAGAATGACGCCGACTTCTCACCTAAGATGTTCGAAACACTTCCCTTCGATGCACATGGTAATATAGGCACCGACACATACAAATTATATGAGCACTAGTGTGCCATAAAACAAAAATAATGGCCCGGTGCATAATATTTATACGAGCACCAATGCTGCATACAACAAAAAAGACAGAACAATTCTTAAAAAAACCAAAAAAGCACTAGTGCTGCATACAACAAAAAAGATGAAACCGATGCGTAATAATTATACGAGTTCCAATGATTTTTAGGTTTATTTACGCACTAGGGTAGGTTACGTAAGAACACATCAATGCATTTTACCAATACAAGCACCGACAAAAAAACCTTCACTCACCCAAGTTGTTTTAGTTATATGGAATATCCGTTAAAACCTCTGCTAAAACCTCCAACACGAATAACAAAGGTTGTAGCGAAGGGTTTTTTGAAAATTTTGCCCAAACTTGTAACACTAAAAACCTTTGCAAAAACCTCAACTACAAGGTGTTTTCTTTGTAGTGGATGGTACGATGTTCATTTTATCACAGTTGGGATTTTCATTTTTTTAGGGTTCTCATTATGCATTTTATGAATATTGTTCCCATCTTTTATTGTTCGTTGGGATTGATATCCTGGAAGAAAAATAACACCCATTTTTCTATGCTCTCTCAGTTTTGTATATTAGAATGTGAAAGACTCAAAATGGACTAAGTTGACCAAGACATTACTGGCAGGTAGGAAATAACATGTCCTTCCTGAGCTATGTCTGTAGGAAAGAACATATCCCGAGTAATTATGTCTTCCTTTAGTTGTAGGAAAGCATAGAACATATAAAACCTTAATTGTGGGAATAATCCTTGAATCAAGACTTTACTATAGCTCAGGGTTGACTTCATGTTAGAATAGTTGATTA
>ML782691.1:27438-61789 GCA_009831015.1 Picea engelmannii | reverse complement strand
AATTATGAGTTACTTAGGGTTTTATCTTCATGACAAACTCAGATCCTCTGCAGCCCTCAGTCACATCCACTTCAGTCATTCATTGTCCGATCTAAACCAGAACTAATCACAACACATCCATGCTCTCCCACAACTTACTCATGGAATCATACAATATGAATTCTACTTAATCATGTATAAGCAACAAGTATATTATGGAAATCATATCAGTACTGAAACATAAGAGTGTTGCTCACTCCATCAATCAACATAAACTAAATCACAACAACCTTACCAAGAATGCTTCAAGCATTCACCATACAATATGTAAGAGTATCCATCAAGACAACTATGTAACCATACCAGAGTTTCTATGGAAGATCTGAGCCCATAGATTGTAGATATGGAACTTGCTTCAGCCTTCAAGAACCAGGCATCAACTCACACTCAAGTCTTCATGACTTCCATCAACTGTACGTGCTCTATCTTGCTTCAACCCACATATGTATGCGCTCAGGCTCACTGCATCTCGCGTATGTATGCTCTATGATCCACTACTGCTCGCGTACTCCTTTAGAAACTAGGGTTTCCGAACTTCCAAAACTAGGGTTTCTAAACTTCCGAAACTAGGGTTTCTAAACTTCCGAAACTTTCACCATCTAGATCTCAGACTTACAGAAACTTTGATGCGTCTATGAGATCCTCCAACCATTCTCTCTCTCAGAATAGATCTTCAAGATATGCTCAAGAGATGTTTTCACAAGAGACCCTTGCCTCTTATTTATACTCTCCAAGTAGCTTCCTTAGAAGCATCTTCTAGGTCACTTTGTCCACATAACCACTTCGTCCACATAATCACTTTGTCCAACTTTGCCCAATTTTCCACTTGTCCATGTATACAATAACCATTTGACCACTTAACCCATTTTCCTCTTTTTAGGGTTAACCACTTTTCATAATTAGAAAGTTCTCCATTTACTTTATTATTTAAATAATATTTCTTGACTTTGTCACTTCACTTTATTATTTAAATAATCTTCTTTGATTTTGTCACTTCACTTTATTAATTAAATAATCCTCCTTCTTTGCAAGCACATTGAATTCTTTGACCTTTTGGGGCTTCAAGCCAACATATAAGGGTCCTTCAACTTCGTAAGGTCATAACTCTCAAACTGTGAGGAGTTATGTGATATTCCACATGCCACCGGAAATGGCATGACAAGCACTATCCATCTAGGATAGTTTCACTAACAAATTCGCTGATCTTCATCTCATTATTCTGTAATTAAGCACGATTTCTCTAACCATACTTCTAGGATAACTCAACCGCAAAACGTCTTCCCGTGAGGTATTTCACCATAAGGGGACCACTTTGGAGTTCATCCATTTGTACTCCTTATCAAGACAATAAGGAGTCGTCTTTACATCAATCCAACTATGCATCATATATCAATGAAACCACATCGATCCATCTTCATCTAGGCATCATGTATCAATGACAACTCATTTATCCATCTTCATCTATGCATGACATCATATGACTATGATTCTACTTGACATCAATCCATTCTCATCAAGGACAATACATATTACATCAATATGCTATGACAAGACATTGTTCCTTTGACATCAATCCTTATGCATACAAAACATTGTTCCTTTGACATCAATCCTTATGCATACAAAACATTGTTCCTTTGACATCAATCCTTTGGCATCAATCCTATGACATCAATCATTTGAAATCAATGACAACATGATCCAACAATACTTTTCCTCATTATGAAGATGGTACCCGTGGTACGTCGGATTATGCATAAGTTTAAGGCTTTGTCAACATAAGGTTCAAGGCCGTTACAATAATATAGTCATTAAGAGCTCAACATGGTACATGCAAGAATTGAACGTGGGTGAAGAGGATAACACTCATTCACAACTGCGTGAGTTAGACCTAATTGATTTTTTCATATTTATTCCAACCTTGTTTTTAGAATTCTAAAATACTAGAGAAAAATAGTAAAAAACAAAAAAATTAGTTGGCAAACAACCTTATTGCTAGTTTCGTGGTCAACGTAATAGTTTCAATGGTGAAACACATGAGCATAATTAATTTAATCTAGAGAAGAATGACATGTTAAAGTTGGGGGTTACAATTTGAAATGGTACACACATGGTCATGGTTTGCCCCATAATAATGCTTCGTCGATACACGAATTTATTAAAGATAAATTTCAACATTTTCTAATTAATATATAATGTCTAGGATTTTTGGTTGGGCAACATGGGATGTATTTATGTATTCATGGAAAGAAACTTGCAATGAGAAACTTGCTTATGTTGGTCTTAAAGCATGTTGCCTTTTTGTTTATTGTGTACATGTAGAAATGGTTCATGTTTTCCTCTTTAGGCCAAACAATTTACCTAGTTCTATTTCTATGTTTGATTTGTCGAATTTTAATTGATGTAGTTAAATTGTTATGTTGTATAATGTTAGAGAAAAAATGTTCACATTGTTCAGTGTAAAAAATTTGTCCACTTTAAAGCTTTTATTAGTTGATATAGTGTATATATTTTTTGGAATTCAAAATGTTTTTTTTCCAAGTAATATATCTTGGGAAAATCTTGGAGCATTCCCCTTATTCCAAGGATGGTATCTAGGGTAAAATCTAGATTCTTTAGGGCACAAGGCTCAAATCCGCTCAATGTGTCACTTATAGGAATAGAACATGGGTGGAGAGGATACCACTCCATCTCACAACCATTTGGGCTAGACCCAATTGGCATAAATTCAAAATGTTCTGCAAACACCTTTTTCACGTTACATCAATGAGTATTAAGGCTTCATATAAAAAAATATTCTTTGAAAAACCCTAATAATCTATGCCCTCTGCATCACGATGTACTATAGTGCATCATGATGTACTAGTACTAGATTGTATGTGTGTTGTAAGTCTTTTTTTTTCTCTGAAGGTGACAAAACCTATCATAACTAAATTGTTAATCAACAACGAGGACCACCATCATTGGCTGCTATCTATGGATGCAAGCTCACTCATCACGATTATTCAAGGAAAACCACACCACTTGAAATAACCTGTTGGTGGTCTATAAGGGGGTTTTGGCCTAGATAGTATCCGCAAGAAAGTCAATATCCCTTGAGGTCATTCTTGGGGCTACGTCCAGTGGGGTCAAGTGCTTTTGAGTAGCATCTATCCTTAGTCTCATACATGAGACCAAATACTATGCCTAGTTGTAGTTTAACCTCTTGGTCAGAAGGTAAAGTCATTTAGTTGATGTATTATGTGTTGTAAATATACGATAACCATTTCATTTTATAAAACAATTAATAATAATTGTATATATGTGTGTTTGTTTTATGAATAGTCTACCATATTCATTGGGAATATTGTTTCTATTTATCGTAAGGATTTGATGTACTATGTGTTGTAAATATATGATAATAATTAGCCTCAATGGGTTAGCTCAAGTAACCATGAGCCAAACATGAGATCTATCTCAAAATTGGGAAGGTCATAGGTTCGACTCTCTTGATCCCCTCACGGTTAGGATCTATAATCAAAAAGACAATTTACTCCATTTACCATTCATAAACCATGAGAAAATACTCAAATTGTTTTTTACCGATATTTTCCTTGGAAAAAAAATAATTTAATCACATATTTCGTTTTATAAAACAATTAATAATAACATAATATAAATATAAAACAATTAATAATAACATAATATAAATATCTATATTATATAGCATCTTCATAAGGAATATTGTTTTGTTTTTATTTATCTTAAGGGTTTTATTTGAAAAGTACAATGTAAATTGAGTTATATATTCAACTCTTACATTTAATGTACACATGTGTAAAGGTAGGTTTGTGGCATCTTTTCTAGATTTCGATTTTCCACAAATAAGATGACTTGTGAAAACCATTGTCTTTTCTGGGCGGGGCTTTTGTCTTTTCTTTCTATAGTTGTTGCTTGACCCATATTTATTTTAAGTCTTTTTATGGAATTTTTAAAACCTGAAAACTCACATATTTTTAAGGGCTTGTGGGTATATATATATTTTTTACCATGGCTAGGTTTCATGTTTAAGTTTTATATGGATAGGGGTTTATAATGGGTTTGGGATGCAAAAGAGACCCGTTTTTTGGTGTTTGTATTTTTCAATTCTGGTTTTTCTTTGTAAATTAAATGATTGTCCTTGTTCTATTGCAAACTAATATGCAATGCAGTAATCCTATACAATAATTCTATAGTGGTTAGAATAAGAATAATTGAATAAGAATAATTTTATAGTGGTTAGAATGAGGATTGAGATTCCGTTGCTTTAATAATCTCAAAATGGAAACCTTGGGTTTAATCTTTTAAATTTGTAGGTTTTAATAATCTTTTTCAAGATGTAATAGTTTTGCATGCAAGGTTTGAATTGCCTATTTTTATATTTCAACTTTGATTTTCTATACAATTGGTTTATTATTCATTTTAGCTTTATTGGGATTTCAATTCTTGTATGGATTTAAATACGCACATCTCACACAATTTTTTATAGATTTTATTGTTCTAAGACTTTTAGATTTATAGGCTCTTAACAACTTTTTCTACCATGTAATAGCTTTGCAGTACTCAAAGTTCAATTTTCTTATTGTTGTATTTCAACTTGGATTTTCTATGAAATTGGTTTACCATTCATTTGATCCTGGTTGGGATTTGAATTCTTCTTTGGAATTAGTTATGCACATCTGCTATAATCTTGTTGGATTTGGTTCTTCATTAAGATTGATATGATGGAGCAAATAAAACACCCATTTTTAATATAATCATGTTTTCAAAGTAAGTTGTCTTCCATGGATGTTAATTTAGATACTTTAAATGACAACCTCCTAGAAATGTTTAAGGTTTTATTTGTCTATTGTTGTATTTCAACTTAGATTTCTTGTGAAATTTCTACACCATTCATTTGATTTTTGTTAGGATTCTTCTTTGTAATTAATTATGAATATCTCCCATAATGTTATTGGATTTGATTCTTCATTAAGATTGATATGATGGAGCAAACAAAACACCATTTTTCAATATAATAATGTTTTCAAAGTAAGGGAGTTGCCTTCCATGGATGCTAATTTAGATACTTTAAATGACAACCTCCTAGCACTACTTTGGCTTAATGCATTACAAATGGTTTTACATCTATGCTAATCTAACTTGTAGGCGACCAACTATGTGTTGGGAAAATAACATGAAATTTGAGTTGCAATTGGAATTCCAAGAGTAAATATCTACTTGTGGCCTTGCCTACATTGTGAATCAACTTTGCAAGTCCTTTGAGATCCTCATCTCATTAAGAGTCCAACTTTAAGATGGTTGTGAAACTTTGTTCCAAACTAGCCACTGATGCTTTTTTTCTAGGTAATAGTTGAACACAAACACTTTATTTGATATCCATGTACTTCCATCTTAAAATTCCATTTTCTTGCAACTTGGCCCTTATTGTCATTGATCCTCTGAGGGGGATTTATTTTGGATGACAAATTAAAAAATGAATTTTTAATTCATTTTTGGCTTCTAAACACAAAACATGATCTCCGAGGAGAATTTATTTTGGATAACAAATTAAAAAATGAAATTTTGATTCATTTTTGGCTTTAAACACAAAACATAGTAAAATGCCAACATTAGGGCAATACATAGAATTTTCCACTTCCCTTTTCACAAACCATTAATAAACTTAACTTTCTTATCTCCATGAACCAAAATAACAAGTACACATAAAAAAATTGTTTTGTTAATTATCACATTTGTTCTAAGTGATAACTAAAGATGAACATTTTGTTTCATATTGATGTACTTACATGTTGAAAATCCATCTTCTTGGAACTTAGCCCTTGATGTGGATGACCCTTTAAGGGGGCTTGATTTCATATGGCAAATTAAATAACAAAATTTTGATACATTCCCAATTTCTAAACATAAAACACAACATAGTACCAACTTAAAGGAAATATACAACTTTTTATACCTTTCATTTTTCTCATAACATTAATAAATGATCTTGTCTTATCTGTATTAATCCAGCTGACTAGTATGCATTAACATTGTTGTGTTTATTATTGCAATTTTTCATAAAAAGCCTTGGTTGTATATTGATGCACCCCTCACTTTTAAACACACTATATAATGAAGAGTCAAATTTAGTTTAGCGTACAATCTTTTATCACTTTAGTCATTTTTGAAACATTAAGAAAATTAGCCCATCGGGTTAGGCTAAATGGTGGACCTCCCGTTTGGGAAGACATTGTTTTCCATTACAGAGGTTTCACCGAGGTTCAAAACACGACTTGCTTGCTTAGAGTGGTATGTGGGCACCTGCGCTAGGCCTAAGTTTATAGAAGCAATCTATCTGACTTAACCTTAGGTCTCCTCGATGAAAATCAACAAGACTACTAATTCTCCTGACTATAATATATATATATATATATATATATATATATATATATATATATATATATATATATATATATATATATATATATATATCGAAAAAATGATCTTCTCTTAACTCTTTGATAAAAAATAACTAATATACAAACACATTATTGTGTTTTCTTATTATATTTATTCCATAATTAAAATTTGTTTGTATTTACAATTGCCAAAAACTTTTATCAAATTTAAAACTTATATTTGCTTATTATATTTATTCCCATGATTGAAATTGGTTTATATTTAGAATTGCCAAAAACTTTAATCAAACTGAAAACCAAAAACTTTTATCAAATTTAAAACTTATATTTGCTTATTATATTTATTCCCATGGTTGAAATTGGTTTATATTTACAATTGCCAAACACTTTTATCAAACTGAAAACTTATGTTATCCTAGACACCACATATTATACTATGGTTACAATTGCCCATTTTTTTTTATCAAATTTAAAACTTATATTATCCTAGACACCATATATTATATTATTATTGTGTAAATTTAAAACTTATATCATCCTAGCCACCCTATATTGTATTATTGTGTTTGGTTGATACAATGAAAATATTTATCTAAATTAAAGATGTTATACTAAGACTTTCTCAACTTTATACTAGTATGTATCAAGGATTCATATAAAAGATTTAAAAATTATAATAAATTTGTATATGGGCTTGTAGGTGGATTGGAAAAGTTATTCTCCTTTGGTTTTTTGGAATTCAGGAGGTCTTAGGTTCAAGTATAAATGTTTAGTAGATTGGTTCAAATGCACTAGATGGGGTTTTTCAACAAGATGGTTGGTCCTGATCGTTGTAGGAGGACGCTGGATCCACTGAATGGTATGGTTCCCCAAGTGGCAGCCGACAAGTTATTTCTGACCGCCCGAAAGATGTAAACCAAAGCAATTGCGGAGGTTAAACCTCTGGTTGTAAAAGAAATAAAAGAAATAAAAACAAAAACTTGCACATCAACATGTATTTGACTGTGCATGTAACCATGCATTTGTGTTAATGCATATGTTTGGTGTGCCTTTTATTTTACCCATGTTTGATTGGAAAGTTTGTATGGTAAGATCTAGCTTTGTGGGTATTCATTTCAATCCCGCATCTAGAATTTTGGAAAGCAAGAGAGTTAAATTAAAGAACTCTAACATATTAAATAACATTGTTTATTTGCAATATTTTTCTTCAAAATAATTATACAATAAATAATAATAATAATAATAATCTAACTTTAAGGTTATTGTCAAGCTAGACATCAGATTGGTGTACAAGATCCTCTTGTTTGTGGGACAATGGACCCTCTTTGCATAGTGATTTGACTGCTAAAGTCTACGAAGGTGTACCGACCTAGTATTCGCGTGACACGGGTTCGATTCCAATCACTACGACTATAACCTACATGTGTAACTGCACATGCCCCGAGCATGACACATGGATAAGTTGAGGTATCAATCCAGTGACCTCACTTAACATAGTTCCTTAACAATGCATTCCATCACCAATTGATCCACACCCCAAGGGCATAATTATAAGATATATTACTTTATTTTATTAGGAAATTGTTTTATATTTTCAAATCCTTATCAAAAGTACAAAATATCATATCAATTATAAATAAATAATAAACAATAATTTTATTTGGAATTTTTTATTATCATACATCACAAACTTGATATCAAAATGAATTTAGTATGTTTATTTATTAGTTCTTGTTTTACAATAATAAAAGAATATACGAATTGGATTTTACCATTATAGATCCATCTTAATCCTAAATCTAATAAGTATTAAGAGAGATTAAAAGAAATATAGATATAATTATCTTGATGCTTAAAATATTTGGGGTTAAGTTGAAACCATGTTGGTTCATTTCATTATAGATTTTTATAACTAGCAATTGCTCTTGAAGGTGCAAAAAGTACTCCGTAAGGTGAAAAGGTTGAATTTTTTTATCTTTAAATTTGGTCGAGTAAACTAAGAACATAGATATTGTTGCATTCTTATAAGTGGCTATAAGAAACCTAATAATCTGTTGATCAACAACCTAAAAATGTGCATTAATATTTCTCCCTGCTTGAGAGCCAATTTTGTCATTCAAAAATTTTCCAAAATTTGTCCAAATGTGGATAGCATAAACTAGTTATGTCCTTAGAAAATTTTCCAAAATTTGTCCAAAAATATATTTTTGCATCACCTAGAAACTCCCCCCCTTGTAACATATTGCATTGATGTAAACTTTATCTGGTGTGACATTTCACAGGACCATAAACTTTATCTAGTCGCGACATATCACATCGCTGTAAAATTTCATTTTTTGCTACTCACCACACTACCCAAATATTTCCACTTGAACGACATATCACTCACCAAACCTCTTTCGATGTGACATATTGCATCGTTTCAAAGTTTCCATTTTTGTGACATTTTTCATGGTGTGAAAGTTTCCTCTGGTGTGACATATCACATCGCGTCAAAGTTTCCTTTCGTGTGACATATTGCATGGCATGAAAGTTTCCTTTGGTGTGACATATTGCATCAAGTAATTTTTTTTCCGTGTGCCATATTGCATCACGTCAAGTTTCCTTTCGTGTGACATATCACATCGTGTCAAAGTTTCCTTTCATGGGACACATTGCATCATTGCAAAATTTCTTTGGTTATGACACATTGCATAACTATAAAATTTCCTTGATTGTAGCACATTGCACTTTCCAAAACTTTACACTCGCGCGACACACTAGGACATATCGTATCGTGGTATTTTTTTCTTTGATACATCACATCCAAACCACGTTCTTCCATGACAAAGCAAGTGTGAATCCTTCCAAAGTCCAGAGTAGGCACACAAACCAAAGTGCCAAGTGTGCAAATGAGGACCAAAGTTTTGAAGGTGGAAATACCATTGTATCAAAAGGGAAAGTATAATCTGTATGTGCAGATTCAAAGGACTTGAAAAAGGAAAAAAAAGGAAGAATGCTTAGGATCATTTCTATTGTATGTGCTAGGTTTACAATCATTTACTCATATTCTTGTCTTTATTTTGAGAATAATGCTTAGGATCATTTCTCTTGTATGTGATGGGTTTACAACCATTTACTCATATTCTTCTTTTTATTCTAAGAAAACTAATTGACAGGAGCATGTGTGGTTATGTACAGGTTGATGATATGTAAAATTTTGTGAATATTCCACTGGAACAATTCATCACAACAGATCTAATAAATAAAATTGAAATCTACCTATGAAGGTTAAATTCCTTTATATTTCCAGAATATTTAGTTATTGATTTTCTACTTATGCATGAAATAAATAAAATGAAAAAAATAGAGAACAATAAAATACAATCACACATCATCCAAAAAATGATACAAAGATTTGCTCTCGGAAACCCTTACTATAGAAAACCTAGCTAGAAGGTGAGGTTGCTCTGCTCTCTTTTCTCTGGTATGAAAATAATGTAAGTACAAAGGAGAAGGCACTCTCTATGGAGTTACCTGAGACTTGTGGCATGTTAGGATGATACACAACATTAACCCCCTCTGTTATGCTCTCTAATTTCCCACTCCCTGTTGTTTTTCTATGCGATGGAACCAAATACAATAATATAGAATGGAACCCCTTCTCCTCCTAGTGGCCCAATATTTAACATAACCCGATAGCCATCTAGGGGTAGATTTTTTACTTCCTCAACCCTCAATTTTGGTAGGGTTTTCAACCTTCTAGAATATTCTTGAAATTCCTCATGTGGCTAGCCCCATATCCATGAGTAATGGGGGATGACGTGGCATCCTCTTGTACCATGGTGGTAAACATGATAGGTCAACTTGTAGGAGGCATAACTTTTTCATACAAACTATGATTGATGCACGATATACACCTTTGGAAAGGTCTCAGAGTGTAGAACATTGTCGAGGGCGTGTTCATAGGTTTTAGACACCAGAATGCAAAAAAACACCATTTATTTCCCCGAAATAGCTCTGGAAGGTTTCGAACCCCAATTTTCCAAACTAGGACTTGCCACTAAATGTTGATGATTGCAAATATGTGAGACATTCTCCAGCTTACAAACCTGAGAGATGTTGATCATTGCAGCTATGTGAGATATTTTCCAGCTTACAAACCTGAGAGAAAGCCCCTTAGAAGGGTGTGTGGTTCCTATCTGAGACAGAGCTGGAATGTAGAGATGGCCTCCTCCATACAGAGAGTTGAGAAGAACTCCAGATGATTCTCCTGTGTAATGCAGTAAGAAAGGTGATATGCAGAGTTGGACGTGCCTGTGTATGAGTACAAGGTGAACGTGTGAAATCCCAAAGTGGTGGGTGCATCATCAGGAGAATAGAAATGAAGATTATGTATTCACCTCCTCTGAGCAAAAGATTTGATGAGAAAATCCAGATGACTCTCCTGTGTAATGCAATGGGAAATAAGATCTGTTGAGTGGACGTGCCTGTGGACGAGCACAGGTGAATGCGATCCTAGTGGCTGAGCACTAGTGAAGAAGTGGTTCTTCTGTGTAATGCAGTGAGCTAGAGATATTGACATCCCTATGGATGTGCCCCTAAGTGGATGAGCACTAGTGGGTGTATAAGATCCCTTGCTATATTGTTCAAGAGTTAGACCTGCCTGTAACCCGAATTGTAATGTAAAGGGTACAGGTCGACCCCACCTTAATGTGACTGGTAATTAATGTAAAAGATAATTAATATGGTTAATATTAATTATATTATAAGCTAGAGAGGTCGGCCATGTTGTGCCAATAGACACTTCTGTTGACAAGTTCATGTTAGTATAAGTAAAGGTAAATTCCCCATTGAGGAATCATATCTTTAAGGTGATTTTGGAAATTTCAGCAAGTACGTCTTCTTGGGAAAAGTGATCACCTCTCTTGGGTGCTAGTCTTCTAGGGTTTGATCACCCTATTGTGTGCTAGGTTTTCTTGGTGGTGAAGGTATTTCTCTTGAAGAATATAGCAAATTATTTGGCTGGGTTTTCTTCCCTTTTTGAGAAGGGTTTCCCATGATACTTCTTATGTTCTTGTGCATGGTGCTTCTTCTTGTGATCTTGGTTGCTGCAACATTAATGGTTATGGTTAAATGCTAAAAATGGAATGAAATTCATGCTTAACCTTTCTTATTGAAAAATCAACATTGTGTCAAAGCATAGGTCTTGAAATAACCCATTGCACAAGCATATACCAAGTCTCCTCTCACTTTTGCAGAATCGTACGACCCTCCTAGGGTTTCCAGAAAAATCCATATGACCCTCCTTTCTATGGTGTTATAGCCCTTAATACTTGGACGTTGGGGCTATTTTTGGAATAGAAGAGTATGGCCTCATCCAAAACATCTCTAAAGACTCTTAAAATCAAATTCCAAGGATTTTTAGTTTTTGGCCCTAGGGTTTCTAGGGTGCCAAAATTTCCTGCAGAATCTTGATCTTAGATTTCTGGAACTTCTTGAAGAAACGTTTTTCTTAAATCAGAAAGCATCTCTGTGACACTATCAAGTTGATTGTTGGTAGTCATAAGTACAACATAATCCAAGGTTACTAATTCAACCTAATCATTAGGTTTTCAAAATCCAGTTGGCAAGAGTTTCAAGAAACCAAACAAATGAAGAACATATCCTTAGTATAAGATACTCTTGATGGAGCAAGCAACTTAAACTCCTAGAAATAAAGGCTTCAGGTCACCCTTGAAGAAGATTACCTTTTGGATGTGGTAAGTAAAACCTTACCAGACACAACTACATATGTAGAGAAGAAGATAAGAAAGGAAGAAGATGTCAAAACAAGAAAATTAATCATCTACTCAGCAAGAGATCATCTCTTACCTCGTATTGCCAACCCGAAGACAACTTATGATATGTATGAAGCATTAAAAGAAATGTTTGAAAGTGACAATACCCTCAGAGCTCTTACCTTAAAGAGCCAACTTCAAAGTACCAAGATGACGAAAGGTGACACAATTTCCATCTTCTTTACAAAGATATCAAAGATTAAAGAACATTTAGAAACCATTGGAGAAATCATGTCTGATAGAGAACTTGTATTAACCACTCTCAAAAACCTTCCAAAAAAGTGGGAGCCTTTTCTTTAGAGTATCAGTGGAAGAGAAGTTCTACCAACCTTTGATCATCTATGGACAGATTGTACTCAAGAAGAACTTAGACTTAGAAATAGAGGAGTGGAAGATTCCTCAGAAGAAAATCATGCTCTTTCACTTCATACAAAGAAAGGAGGACAATTCAAAAGAAATTTTAGACAAACATTTAAAGATGAGAAGTCTTAATCAAATCCAGGTTATCAAAGAAGAGATGTTTCATAAATTCAATGCTTCAGATGTGACAAATATGGACACTATGCAAGAAACTGTCCGACCAGGAAGAATGGAAGACAATATGCTTCTATCACTGACATTGATCCAAATCCACCTCAAAAGAATGAAGAGAAGAGAGAGGATAAGTACTTCCTCTAAAAACTAAAGCATGAATATAAACTAGGTAAATCAATTGATCTCTAATTTCATAGTTGATTGCATTTTTAAATAAATGAAGGATATTATCCCTAGTATGGGAGCCCTCAAAGACTTGGACCATTATCCCTGGTACGAGAGTCCAAACCATATTTGATTAATTATTATGTGAAGACAAACAAAGATGTTGCCCTTAAAGAAGAGATACCCATTTAACAAACCTAGAGAATCTCAGATGGAGATTGACAGTGAGATAATACCTTCTCCCCCTTCAACAATTCAAAGGGAGAAATACATTATTCCAACTAATCTTGTTTCTCTAGTTGATATATCCAGAGATATTACAATGGGGCATAAAAGGCATGCCCAATATCTACAAAACTATGCAAAGAAGACATAGAGACACAAAAGTCCCTCAAGGGACACCTTGAGAAAGAAAAAAGAGTTTTCAAAACTATCCTTCAGTCATGAGCCATTTCATTAAAGAAACAAAAAGAGAAATAAGCATGGCAAGATGCAATAACAGAAGAATACTAGTATATCTTAAAGAATAATGTATAAGATATTATTCAGAAACCAGAAGGAAATTCTTTGAAAACTTCCAAGTAGAGAAAGCATGCAGTTGACAGGAAGTGTTAAGAAATACAAAGCTAGAGGACTCTCACAAACAGAGGGAGTTGTCTATGATGAGACACTTGATTCAATGAGACCAATACATTTCCATCCATACCACTATCCATGAGTCAGAAACAACATCATATAGATAGATTCTTGATGAGTTTGGATTTTAGCAAGAGTGTTGCTGATCCAAACCTATATTATTATAGTGTTGGTGATGAGAGCCTGATTTTGATGACTTATTCAGAAAGCCTTGTTGTTGGATACAAGCAATCCTTGAATTCTGAATTCGAGATGAAGAATTTGAGTATGATGCACTACTTCTTGATACAATAAGTATGACAAAGGACTGATGAGATTTTCCTGAGTCAAGGAAAATATACAATGAAAATATTAAAGAAGTTCAGTATGATAGAATGAAAAATCCACCGTGATGGATTGATGATGATTCAGATGAGACTGATCCACAACTGATTGGATAACTGATGTATCTGGTTAACACCAGACTTGATTCATGTGATGCAGTGTGTTATCACTATAAAAAATGGATTGATGATGATTCAGATGAGACTGATCCACAACTGATTGGATAACTGATGTATCTGGTTAACACTAGACTTGATTCATGTGATGCAGTGTGTTATCACTATAACAATTTTTATATGAAATCCAAGTCTCGAGATTTAGCAAGCGGCTAAATCTGTGTAGAGGTGTGACAAATTGGAGCCATATCTAGCAGACGAGGCCAAGTCTAGTGGAAGTGTGAAGTTGATGGGACCCGGCGGGTCATGGATCGTACACACCGCAAATCAATGGTCATGGAGTGTATTGGGTCAAGAACTAGCGCGGAGGTTAATCTCTTGAAAGCGGGCCGATAAGAATACCATGGTTTCATCTCAAGGTCACATGGAGCCTCCAGATACATATCGGGGGGAAAAGCGGGTGATATCGAAACCACTCAATCACTCCCCGAAATGACGTGGAAAATGTCATTCAACGTGTTAAATCCAAAGGTCACATGTGGAAAGGGAAAGTTGACAACCAATCAAATCACCTCGAGACACTTGTTTGGGTACTTTTCGTCTGTGCGATGCCAAGTGAGCGCCGCCAAATAACTGATTTAAATAATCATCATTGGAAATTGATGGTCGAGCGTGATAAGTTGTTATCCCTGTAAGAATTTTTGTCAGCAACTTCTGATTAGCACTCGATGTCAATCGTTACTCAAAACACAGGCTATATTACTCTTTTTCGGGTAATTAACTTTTTATTCCAGAGCGGGATACTCACGAATCAAACCATTTGTCCAACTCCTGTACAATTGAGAGAAATAAGATCTTGTTTCCTGGAAAACAAGAGGAAATGGAGGATAAATATCCAGTGACCTTCAACAAATCGGGAAATTCGAATAGTAGGACAAAACTATCAATTAAGAGAAAGGAAAGGCTTGCTGTGCAAATGTTAGTGACCAAATTTCACACAAAATCTGCGGATGAACCAGGGTCAGGTGAAGAAATCAAATTAAATCCTATCATGAAGGATTTGATCATAAATAGATACGCAAACGAATACCACATGCAAGTTGGCAAGGGTAAAAGAAGCAAGCGACGAAAGAAGGAGGTTAAAGCTGAAGTGGTTGAAGGTATTGGAGAAAACCAACCTGATTGGCTTGACACTTTAAAGGAAGAGATTGCAAACCTGAAATAGATTTCAAGCTAAATTAAGTATATTTCAGGGAATTTTGTGATGATGAAGACAAGTGGCATTCAGGGTAAAAATCTCAAATATGTTAGTTTTGATTTATAACGTTCCCTAGAAAGTAGGAGTTTGGTTTTAGTACGTTACTCCCTTTGTGACTAAAATCTATTTTTGGAATCTTGGGGAAGATGATCCGTTTTGGGCCTCATATGTAATTTATCTATATATACTGTTAAAAAGATAAATGAATGGTTGGAATTGCCGAAGGGGGGCTTGCCCTTGTAGTAGGATAACTTTATAGTTTCTTATGAAATTTTAATATAAGCAGATAAGGTGTTCTTAGATTGTTGAGATTCATCACGGTGTTGATGTTCAATGTGTTTTCCTGTATTTCATATTCATGAATGTGTTTTGTTGCTAGTAATAATATTTAAGTAATAGAAGTAATTCATCTTGTTGGTGCTCCTTCCCACATCGATTATACTTGTTATGTGTTTTTGGTTGTTGGTTCAGACTTCACTCATGATTGGTGATCTACTTGTAGTAGCCAACCCTCATGTTTCCTCTTCAAACACTATACCAAGAGATTCACCCTCTATTAGACGCCTCTTGCTGATAGTATTCTTTCATTTTTTCTCATCTGCTATCTCATATTACTTATTTGGCTGAACATCATACCTATTTTTCCTATGTTCCCTCTAGAAATACATAACTTATAACTATTCGTATGTTTTTAGGAATGGACCCCATTTCCCAATGGCCCCGCTCTTTTGTTTTGTCCTACCACCTTTAAATTTTACACCATGGTAGAATCTGACCTCTGTGCATGCATTTCCAAATCTTTTGAATATCCTAAATAATTGTATGCCCGAGAGAGCCCTCTGTGGTTGGAAGGGTCAAAATCCAACCTAAAGTTGGTTGAAATAGTTACCTCTGTCGTTTGTTTTATTAGCTGAACAAATTTACAGAGTGCTAACATTTTGGCGTTGTTGCCGGTGAAAGAAAGTAAAACATTCCCTGGGAAAAATGACAAATTTCATATCTGAGTACTAATGGTGAAGAGTATTCAGACACAAAAAGGTTGTATATCATTCACTTAGCGACTCCATTTTCAAGAATCTAGGATTCAAAATTTTTATGACGACTCCACTGTCCAAAGACTCGGTAGCCTGAAGATTTTATTGGCGATTCCACTTAAGCTTCAAATGCGATTTAGAGACTCCACTAGAAGATGAGAGCCCTTGACAAAGGTATGAAAGGACATCATGGGAGAAAATAAGTACCTAAAGTTAAGTTTTTTCCAAGACATAATATTTTTTGTTATTGATTACCTTTTGTCCTTTTTCCAAACATGTTAAACAAATATTTATTCACTTGTTGCATGCAAATGATGATCATGGCAATCTTGAAATTGTATATAATCCTCTTAAAATTATACAAATATCGCCTCAATTTATCACTGATTTTGATCAAAATCTCCCATCTAAGCTATGTGCTAAACATGACCAAGTTGATGAGCCTCATGAAACCAAGATTGATATTTAACCTCATGTACTTGATCCAACACTCTCCAAAACCCAACACAGATACAGACCATTAAAATTACCTCACATCCTTCATGATTTTCCTCCAAAGCACTATGAGTACCTACCTGTGTTTGATGGGGAACATGGTGCCATCACAGCTGAAAAACACATCCAAGAGTTTGACCATTTTATAGATTTGTTTGAGATTGACCATGATGGTGTTTGTATGAGGGCCTTCTCTCAATCCTTGAAAGGAGATACCAAACAATGGTTTAAACATTTAATTGGCTCATGGGAATAATTGAAGAGTGTTTTTTCAAAGTTTTGGGGCAAGAAGAAATCTCTGGACCTACAACTTGCAGAATTCTATGCATTGAAAAGGCAAAGCAATGAGACTATTTCTACATTCAGTAGAAGGTTTTCTAGTGCTTATTATGATTTTCCCAAAGAAATTCAACCCACTAAAGTTGTTTCCATGCTCCAGTATGCCACTACTCTTCACCCATATTTGTCTTTCCTCCTGATGGAAAGAAGACCTAAGACCTTACAACAAATCTTTAATGATGCTCAGGAGATTCAACATAATATCCTAGCATGTGAAAAGATTCGAAAGGAGGGGTTGGGTGCTCCAGGACATAATAATGAATATGAACAGAGAAATTTTGACTGGAATTTTGAGCATAAAATTGATGATATCATAGATCCTCTTGAAATTTTAAGTGTAAATGATTTTGCAAAGGATTATATTCCATTTATTGAAAGAGAGGGCACTTATGTAGTTTTTGAACCACCCCATGATAATCATGGAGCTGATTGTTTCATATATTCATTTGTAGACAGTCAAGAAGATGAGTTTGCAAATTGACTTGTTGAGGAACATGTCGATGTCCAAAGTTTTTTCTTGTTAGATAATATTGCAAATGTTGTTGATTTGCCTATATATGATGATTATGATAATGATAATGACCTCCTAGAACAAACAACTACATTTCCTCTATCAGAAAATGTTCCTTTTCAACAGTATAGTGAGAGCAACTAGCCTACATATCACAGTTACAAAGAAGAAAATATTGAAACAACTAAAGGGAATTCTTTACCTTTATGTTTTTTTTCATTTAAATTGTTGAAAGAAAGTGCCAAAATCATTAGTGAAACAAAGGAATGTGTGTTGATGCCAAATCACGATTTACCAAAACAAATTGACAAGGAATTGCGGTCATTAGTCAAAGAGGAATCACAAAATAAGTGTGTTCAACAATCTAAAGAAATTGAAGAATATGCATATGACATAAATGAAGAAAATGAAGAAATCTTCGAATCATGAGTAAGAACCTTTCCATTATGTTTTGCTTCTTTCAAATTGCTCAAGCAAAATGTCAATAATGTTTCAAATAAAAAACCATCTAGGTATGATGTTGAATTTGAAGAAAACAATAGACTTGCAAATGAAAGCTATATTTCATTATGTTTCTCTTCCTTTAAATTGTTAAGAACCAATCACGAGCAAACATAGCAAGCTGGTAAAAGTGTTGTTGTTCAAAGTCATTTGCCTTCTTCCGAAATTGATGAAGATATCCAACTAGGTTTCCAACAAAACAAAGTGTTTCAAAGGTGCCTTTCTTCCCCCGTGAATGATGTAGTTTTTCAGATTCTAAGTGGCTTGGACGTGTATGAAGTCTCTAAGACCCCATCTGGGGAGACTTTGAAAAATGAACAAACAGATGACATAAAGTTTCAGGGAAGAAATAAAACAATGTATGTCATGACTCAATCATAAATGCATAAAGATCATAAGGAAGCAATTGTTTTACTTGATTCCTTTGAAGATTATAGTTCTAAGATTGAAGAAGAAGAGAAAAGAAAACCAACACTTGTGAAGATGGCTTGTCCTTCTATTTTGGTTCGTCGAAAAAAGATATTTTATCATGCGTTTCATGACCCTATGGCATGTTATATGGAGATTTCTAACATTCAAAATTTGCGGCTTAGGATGGATTGTATGCTCAGAGATGAAGATGATGGCCAATCGATGTCAGGATTATATATGGATTGTTTTCCACCAGTGGTTTCATTTCAGCCAACACTGTCTTCCGATTCAGAAGGTTGTTATTTCCAAAAGTCTCAATGGATTTTTCAGCCTCTTGATGGAAATCAATAGGGTAAATCACATGAAAGCAAGAATGCAGTAGAAGAAGTGAAACATGATTGTTGTCTTATGCATGTGTTGGAAGATCCATTTGCAGTTTTTCTAGAAAAAATAAATAGTCCTAATATTTTTGAAATTCTAAGATTCAAATTCATATATAACTTCTCGAATAGGTTATCAGTGAATAGGCTTTGGAGCAAGCATGTGAAAAATAAACAAGCAGTGGATAAAATGATGGCATGACTACATTGGAATTTTGATTTCATTTGATTGGCAGTACATTTGGGTAGTTTCAGTAGGTAGGCGTAAATAAGCTTGTAGATCAAGTATTTTCAAGTTTAGGTCTCCAAATAAAGTGTTCAGCCTCTAAGTGAGAGCAGTGTGCAGATTGCAGTTTTCAATGGACATTGGTGACATGTCAAGGTATAATACACACCTTTTGTGAGAGAATCCCCAATGGATAAGGAACATGGTCTACTGTTCTTTTCTACCTCATAGGGAGGATATCATCCCCAATTGGAGCCCATGTTATCACTATAACAATTTTTATATGGAATCCAAGTCTCGGGATTTAGCAAGCGGCTAAATCGGTGTAGAGTTGCGACAGACTAGAGGACGAGACCATATCTAGCAGACGGGGATAAGTCTAGCAGAAGTGTGAAGTTGATGGGACCCGACATGTCATGGATTGTAGATGCCAAAGATCAATGGTCATGGAGTATATTAGGCCAAGAACTAGTGTGGAGGTTAATCTCTTGAAAGCATGCCGATAAGAATACCATGGTTTCGTCTCGAGGTCATGTGGTGCCTCCCGATGCATATCGGGGGGAAAAGCGAGTGAGATCGAAACCACTCAATCACTCCCCAAAATCACGTGGAAAATGTCATTCAATGTGTTAAATCCAAAGGTCACATGTGGAAAGGGAAAGTTGATGGCCAGTCAAATCACCTCGAGACATTTGTTTGGGTACTTTTCATCCGTGCGATGCTAGGTGAGCACCGCCAAATAACTGATTTAAAGACTCATCATTTGAAATTGATGGCCAAACGTGATAAGTTGTTATCCTTGTAAGGATATTCGTTAGCAGCTCATGATTAGCACTCGATGTCGACCGTTACTCAAAACACATGTTGAATTACTTTTTTTTGGGTAATTAATGTTTTATTCCAGAGTGGGATACTCACGAATCGAACCATTCATCCAACTCCTGTACAATTGAGAGAAATAGGCTCCTGTTTTCGAGAAAACCAGAGGAAATGGAGGACAAAGATCCAATGGCCTTCAACAAACCGGAAAATTCGAATAGTAGGACAAAACTGTCAATTAAGAGAAAGGAAAGGCTTGCTGTGCAAATGTTGGCGACAAAATTTTACACAAAATATGCGGATGAACCAGGGTCAGGTGAAGAAATCAGTTTAAATCCTATCATGAAGGATTTTATCATAAATCGATACGCAGACGGATACCACATGCAAGCTGGCAAGGGTAAAATAAGAAAGCGACGGGAGAAGGAGGTTAAAGATGAAGTGGTTGAAGGTATTGGAGAAAACCAGCCTGATTGGCTTGACACTTTAAATGAAAAGATTGCAAACCTGAAACAAATTTCAAGCTAAATTAAGTATATTTCAAATAATTTTGTGATGATGCAGACAAGTGGCATTCAGGGTAAAAATTTCAAATATGTTAGTTTTGGTTTATAACGTTCCTGAGAAAGTAGGAGTTCGATTTTAGTACGTTACTCCCTTTGTGACTGATATCTATTTTTGGAATCTTGGGGAAGATGATCTGTTTTGGGCCTCATATGTAATTTATCTATATATATTGTTAAAAAGATAAATGAATGGTTGGAATTGCCGAAGGGGGGTAGGGGCATGCCATTGTAGAAGGATAACTTTGTAGTTTCTTATGAAATTTTAATATAAGCAGATAAGGTTTTCTTAGATAGACTAGATTCATCACGGTGTTGATGTTCAATGTGTTTTCCTGTATTTCATATTCATGAATGTGTTTTGTTGCTAGTAATAATCCTTAAGTAATAGAAATAATTCATCTTGTTGGTGCTCCTTCTCACATCGATTATACTTGTTATGTGTTTTTGGTTGCTGGTTCAGACTTCACTCATGAGTAGTGCTTCACTTGCAGTAGCCAACACTCATGTTTCCTCTTCTAATGCTATACCAAGAGATTCACCCTCTATTAGATTCCTCTTGGTCATAGTATTCTTTCCTTTCTTCTCCTCTGCCATCTCATATTACTTATTTGGCTGAACATCATACCTATTTTTCCTTTGTTCCCTCTGGAAATACATAGCTTATAACTTTTCATACGTTTTCAGGAACATACCCCATTTCCCAATTGCCCTTCTCTTATGTTTTGTCCTACCACCTTTAAATTTTACACCATGGCAGAATATGACCTCTGTGCACGCAATCCCAAATATTTTGAATATCCTAAATAATTGTATGCTCGAGAGAGCCCTCTCTGGTTGGAAGGGTCAGAATCCAACCAAAATTTGGTTGAAACAGTTACCTCTGTCGTTTGTTTTATCAGCCGAACGAATTTACAGAGTGCTAACACAATGAATGTGCTTAGTCATTTCATGAGTCAACTAAGACAGACTCACTAGACAACAACAAAACATGTACTGAGATATATACGAGGCACAATTGGGTATGGCATAAGATATGCCGCTAGTATGAACTTGAGTTTGCAAGATATGCCTATTCATATTGAGCATAAAGTACAGTGGATCGGAAGAGCACATTTGGTTGTTGTTCTATCATGAAGTTTTCCATAGTTTCTTGATGCAACAAGAAAACAAAACTCTGTGGCCTTGAGTACCACATAGGCAGAGTATATAGCATCGAGTGTGCGAAGCAATGTGGCTTCACAAGCTTCTGACAGATTTACTTGACCATGAGATGGATCCTATGATGATAAACAAGAGTCATGTGTAAAGCTCCTTGAGAACCCAGTGTTTCCTGATGGATCGAAACACGATGAGATGAAATATCCTTATATCAGAGATATGATGCAGATAAAAATCGTACACATGTAGTACCTTTCTACACTTGAGAATATTGCAAACATCTTCACCAAACTAACTTGGTGAAGAAATCCTTCCTAAGTTGAAAGGGAGTGTTGATGACTCCAACCAAGACAAAGTTCAAAGTACATCCGTGTGAGACTTGGCATGATGAAGAATGCCTCCCTAGCTAAGAGGGAGTTTTGATGATTGCAGCTATGTGAGACATTCTCTAGCTTACAAACCTGAGAGATGTTGATCATTGCAGCTATGTGAGATATTCTCCATCTTACAAACCTGAGAGAAAGCCCCTAAGAAGGGTGTGTGGTTCCTATCTGAGACAGAGCTAGAACATAGAGATGACCTCCTCCATATAGAGAGTTGAGAATAACTCCAGATGATTCTACAGTGTAACACAGTGAGAAAGGTGATCTGCAGAGTTGGACGTGCATGTGGCTGAGCACAAGGTGAACATGTGAAATCCTAAAGTGTTGGGTGCATCGTCATGAGAACATAAATGATTATCCTCCTCTGAGCAGAATATTTGACAAGAAACTCCAGATGACTCTCATGTGTAATGCAGTGGGAAAGAAGATCTGTTGAGTGGACGTGCCTGTGGACGAGCACAGTTGAACATGATCCTATTTTGTTGAGCACTAGTGAAGAAGTGGTTCTTCTGTGTAATGCAGCGATCCGGAGATATGGACATCCCTATGGATGTGCCCCTAAGTGGATGAGCACCAATGGGTGTATAAGATCCCTTGCTATATTGTTCAAGATTCAGACCTGCATGTAACCCTAATTGTAATGTAAAGGGAACAGGTCGTCCCCACCTTAATGTGACTGATAATTAATGTAAAAGATAATTAATCTGGTTAATATTAATTATATTATAAGCTAGTTAGGTCGGCCATGTTGTGCCAATAGACACTTATGTTGACAGGTTCAGATTAGTATAAGTAAAGGTAAATTCCCCATTGAGGAATCTTATCTTTCAGGTGAGTTTGGAAATTTCAGCAAGTGCACCTTCTTGGGAAAAGTGTGCACCTCTCTTGGGAACTAGTCTTCTAGGGTTTGAGCACCCTCTTGTGTGCTAGGTTTTCTTGGTGGTGAAGGTATTTCTCTTGAAGAATATAGAAAAGGATTTGATTGGGTTTTCTTCCCTTGTTGAGAAGGGTTTAACAAGATACTTCTTGTGTTCTTTTGCATAGTGCTTCTTCTTGTGATCTTGGTTGCTGCAACATTAATGGTTATGGTTAAATGCTAAAAATGGAATGAACTTCATGATTAATCTTTCTTATTGAAAAATCAACACTAAAATGACCTTGCAAGATGATTCCTCCAATTTTTTCCACTCTGAAAGCATCGAGATAGACGAAAAATACTATAATGATCTAATCTGGATTAGCTGAGATCATAAAAAAATAGTAATACTCAAAAAGAAACAGAATGATGTAGCCTCATATTCAAGGACGAATATTTGTTGATGGAAGCACAAAAGTAGATATAGGACAAACCACTTCAATATGGTTTTTCCGATAATTTCTAAACAAAACTCTCACCACAGAAATCTAAATTATCACACTTCAATATGATCATTTCATTACTGCTACAATGGGAATAGGAAAATTCCCTTCTTTAAAATATAGACATTTACACATTACAACTAGATTACATGATGCAAAGGAAACTTCAATGAAATTTAAAAATATGGGCTACTACATTTTTAATGCCACTTCTCACATCCATAATTTTTCATCTCCTTTGTATTGGATGCTATCATTTTTGTCAGTGCTTATTAACAATATTACTATTACAACATTATACATCGTAATTGAATCTTGAAATGCATTAGTTATGACTCAACTCAAATATATTACAAATCAATCTGATCATGTGTACATTCAAACACGGTTTCCATACTTGGAATAAGTCAGACAAGCATGAGGTCCTTCTAATCATGCCTCCTCACACATCTACCATATACCAATGTTCACATATATATATCAACCTCTCTACTTCCCAACTTGACTGAGCAAAGAAGGTCTACATACAAGGGAAGAAAGTATATGAGAGAATTGAAAGAAAAAGCTTAAAGGTGATAGAATATAAAAAAAATCAATATATTGGAAGTGAAAATACCAACCTAACATATATACATGAGGCATTGGGGATATATGTGTGTTAGGGATATGGAAATGCAAATGTAAATAAGCAAGGGACATCTGCTACACATGGAAAACTGATTTGGTAAGTAACAACATTAAGTAATATATATATATATATATATATATATATATATATATATATATATATATATATATATATATATATATATATATATGAAATAACAAAAATAAAGAAAACAAAATAGTAATGGCGAGAAATTACAATTTGGGGAGGAATCTAAAATGTTATAAGTTCCACTATAGTCGTGAAGGAAATTATTTCTTTTGGATGATGGTATATTTTGTCAATGTCAATGGTATAAGGTTGAGAGGCAATGTGTTGTTGACTACAAAACATTTATGAAGACAAGTTTGTATAAGATTGCAATGAAGGAAATGTTGGTAGACAATATGGAATTTATTGTGGAAGCAATGACAAGTGCACAATATGTTACCTCTGTTAGTAACTATACATACATACTACGTTATTGAAAAGAGACAATTTATATCATTATATGCCTCCATGTGATCTAAGTTATTTCTTATTACTCAATTTTCACTGCAAGAGCTTATAATATG
This sequence comes from Picea engelmannii, assembly GCA_009831015.1. Taxonomy (NCBI): domain Eukaryota; kingdom Viridiplantae; phylum Streptophyta; class Pinopsida; order Pinales; family Pinaceae; genus Picea; species Picea engelmannii. The sequence goes on along the minus strand of ML782691.1, from coordinate 37,076 downwards.
TGTTGTAGTTTGTGCAATGACATAATATATTTTTTCTTAGACTTTCCAACTCAGAAAGGACCATTTTCATCCTTCTCCAGCTAGCATGCAAAATTACCAAATTTTACAAAAAGAAACTCAAATAATAGACGACATATTTGATAAAACATAAATTTAGTTGAACAATGTCTTGAAGAAACTCTATTTCAAGGTTCAAACTACCAACTTTTACAAACTTGTACTCCCCAAGGAAATATTGACAGGGAAAACAAACGTCCAAATTTCAAACAACATGACATGTGATTATAGATATCAAGTTTAAATATAGAAAGTTGAACTAGATGGTTATTTTTATGTGTAAGAACATAGCTTGTGTTTGTCCTTCAATGAAATGGAGGGTGAAAAGGTCACTAAACGTGTTGAGAATTCTACTCACTTGGGCGCTTTTGTTCCAAAATGGAAATTTGAAGAAAATTTTCATTGTTGTCTTTGCATATTGCAAAGACAGGAAGTTGGTAACAATGGTGAGAAAGCATTCAATATAATCAATTCTCAAATGATTTCTCGAATTTCTAATTTTTGAGTTGTGTCACTTTAAATAATTTTTTCAAACTTGCAGATCTATATATTTTGTTACATGTATCTTTTTTTAACATTTTAATTCTAAATCTCATAAGAAAACAAAGAATATCACATTTTAGTAAAGGGGTAATTTTTTTTCTTTTCTTGATTCAAGATGAAGTGATAGATGTTTTTTAATTTTTAAACCTTACATCGCCACGACAACTCCTCCTCTTTTTTAATTTTTAGATAGTTATGGAATTTATGTGCAATTCAACAACTCCTCTTTTTAATTTCTAGATAGTTATAGAATTTATGTGCAATTCAAAGAATAATCTAATGGTATGCTTATTCATTTAAAAAAAAACATGTTTTGCATATCGTTTCCCTAGCATTTTTTTTTCTAATATCTACACACTTGACACTAATGCTTTATGATGAAATGTCACATCAACCAACATTTAACTTTTGTAAGCTCACATTCAATATGTTGACTACATAACTTTTGCAAGATCACATTCAGTATGATGACTACATCATAGAATACATTCGACAAGATAAATCATTTTTTTTCTAATATCTACACACTTGACACTAATGCTTTATGATGAAATGTCACATCAACCAACATTTAACTTTTGTAAGCTCACATTCAATATGATGACCACATAACTTTTGTAAGCTCACATTCAGGTTGATGACTACATCATAGAATACATTCGACAAGATAAATCCTTCAATCACTTCTACAATTCTTTCCATAAAACCAAATTCAAAAGGTTTTTAGATAGCCTCTTTTCCCTTCCATAAATCATATGAGATGTAACACATTTTCCTGGCATCAAACATGTGTAGTATTAAACCATTACAGATATGCACTTTTGAAACAGAAAATGAATTCTCAAATTAGCTTGAGCATCACATTGAACATCCCTTGGTGGGAAACAACATATCTATCCATTCAACTATCCACATAGAATTCACATATCAATTTGTTTTTGTCCCTTTTAGGAAGAATTTGACACTTGTGATTGCGGGGGCATTATCTTTTGAACATATATTTGTAGATAAAAAATAATATGAATTATAGTAAAACATGCTATTGTATTTTCTTTGACTAAATTTAGTATTTGCGCAGCGTTCAATAAGGGTGAGAACCAATCCACTTTAAATATACCATTTTCTTTCCCACAATTGATTATGTGATTAGTATTATCTTTTTATCTTTCTACACTGATTTATTGTATTTAATGGATATATTCTTCTACATTAAGAGTCACCTAAATATTTTAATTAAATATAAGATTAAATGAAACCATACACAACTTATTTTATAATAATAACATTGATTATGTATAGCGTCTGCATACTAGAATTGGACGGTGGTGGCTAGGGTTCTACCCTAGCCCCACACACAGACCTAACCTTATCCACACACACAAACCTATTTCAACCTTGATCTAGCCACACATGGATAGTATTATGCTTCCAAGCTTCATATTAGATCCCTCCTTAGTGGAAACCTCTTAGAAAGGTTCCTAACTCCCTTCTGATTCCATTGTGGCTCTCTTAATTTCAAACTCCTTTGGTGTGGCCAATAATTTGGTGGAAGCTAATATTGGGCAATCTATGGGAGCCAATGTGGATAGATCTAGTTCTTTGGGAGCCGATATGGATAATGGGTGTAGATTTGGTTCTCTTCCTCCAAATGGTAATATGGTTAAAGTTTCTTTCAACGATATTGTGAATAATTTCCAACATTCTCACTGTCTCCTGGTTTAGGAGGCTCTAGCCATAACTATCCCCATAGTGAAATATGTTCAATTATTGGAGGCCTTCTACCATACCGATGGGATTGTTTTCCATTTCAATAGTATATGGTCTCATTGAGAATATATGCCCTGGAAACCTTAGTTAAAATAAAAGGGTTTTATTTACCCATGTGCAAAGGGTTTCTTCAGTGTTGATTTTGATCTTGTTGAAGACAAGGATTTGATTTTAAACTCTAGATATTGGTTCTAGGAAAACTATTGATTATGTATGAAACCTTGGACTCCTTTCTTTAACCCTATGATGAATTCCCTTTCCTCAACTCCTGTGTAGGTTAGAATTCCAAATTTTCCTTTGCATTTTTGGGGTTCTGACTCTCTTTAAGCCATTGCAAAACTCTTGGAAGGTACTATTGTAGAATTATCGAAAAAAAGAGATGGATCACCACTTCATATGCCCACATATGTGTGGAAATGGACTTCAACAAAGGGTTTCCAACATAAATAATTTTGAAAGTTGAGAACTGCTCCAACAGAGGGTTTCTGACATAAATAATTTTGAAAGGTGAGAACTACTCCTAGACCCAAAATCTAGATTATGAACGTGTTTATTTCCATTGTGTATCTAACTTTGAAACATGGAATTTAGAAGCAAATTTCCCAAAAGGGCCAAAGCAAGTTAAGAAGCATCAACAAAAACAAACTTTGTGGGTTGGAGCTAAGGACGAAGATCAATTGATTACCAATGAATATCCACCTAAATTGGACCCTTTTATGGAAGAGTCAAAAGTGGATTCATAGGAAATTAGGGACACTTCAGTGGATACCAAGAAAATAAGGGCTACTCCCTCAAAGGAAGACCCTTCATCTCAACAAAAATTGACACAACAAAGTTTAGTGGAAGAGGAACATGCTTTCCATTCAGATCTGATTCAAAATGAAGAACCCCCTAAGGTGAGTTGGGTGGATCAAGCTAAAGAAGACGAGATACAAGAATAATTAGATCCCTCAGATCAAGACAAAACATGAAAGACATGAATAACAAAGTACCTCATCAAATACAAAGGAAGTTTGGAAAATAGAAACAAAGAAGAAAAAATATCCTTCAATAGCATAGCCAATAGTGATAAGAAGTTGAGCCCATAATTCATCTTATTCATGCAATATTTATGTATTTTATTATGTTATCAATTTGTAAAAATTTAATCATGTAAGAATTAGGATGAAGATTTTGTAGACATAAGTATTCTATGTATTTGGAAAATAAGGAACTTGCAATTTTGCTTGAAATCCAAAGCCAATAATTTTTGTATACCACAATGAGCTTCGACTATAGTTTTTTACCAATACAAATATTTCCGAGTTACTGTTAAAAAAAAATTAAAAACAAAAACATTGATTGTGTTATTCAAGTGTTAATGTATTCACTACATAGATTCATTGCACTGAAATGTAAAATAACATTGCTTGTGTATGTTTTTTGTGCAACTAAAAAACTATAAGTATTGATGCCTCATAAATTATAACTTCTATCCACAAGTTTTGCAATTGCATTAAGGACTTATGCATCTTTCATAATAGTGATTATGATTATCACATCCATATCACCAATTTGTATGTGATATGTTATCAAATTCCTATCACTAAATGATTCACCAACATAAATATTGATGTAGAATAATATTAATTTTAAATAGAAAACAATAATAACAATAATGCATAAGCATTAATTGCAGTTTATTTAACAAGTGTATGAGCCAAATTAAACAATGCAATCACACGAATACAAAAAAGATAAGAGATACCCTAGATAGACCCGATTTGAAAAAAATCTATTTTTGAAATGGCTATCTTCTTTCAGTTATTATCAATGGTTATTTTCTTCCACTAACTAGTACAAACAATATAATCTTCCACTAACTAGTACTTCAAATTATGTCTAGTCGTTCTTTTTATCTTCTACAATTGTGAGCCCAATATTGAGTCTTACCTACCAAAAAGAGAACAATTGGGGGATTTGAGATGTGGCTTGATCTCCTAAATAAATTCATTCAATGTCGAAAACCCAACCTATGGGTTATTCTGCTACTAATTCCTCTAGTGAACTTCGAGTCCAACCTCCTCTCATTTCTCCTCCAATGGACCCCTCCTCTATATTTTTTTTCCTCCTTTTTTTCTCGTGCTTCCACAATAACTATAAGGCCAAAAACCTCCAAGACAATTCAAAACCATTCCCCTCAAGAAGTGATTACAATATTCCTTCCCCCCACTCTCTTGGTCTACTTATTGACCAAGAAAAATGTCGAAGTCCCTAGCCTCTGTAGATACCCAACAATATGTGAAAGAGATAGGGAATTTTTTTGTCATTTATTGTCTACCACATGGTATCCTTATATTTTCCATGGAAACTTCCAAGGGCCCCTTTTGATACATATGGGACATGTCATCCTTTCCATGTGTTTCATGGTCAACTGGAGGTGCTCCATTTAATACTTGTGGGTTCTTAGTTCTCTTTATAATCAAGCTCTCATTAGGGTTGTCATGTCTAATAGGTTGGGGTAACTCATATGAATTCCTTGGTACAATGGATATCTCATAGGTCCATCGATCCCCACGAGGGATTATCCCCATGGATGACTTGGGGTGGCTCCCTAAAACTCATGGCACTAATTCAAGGCCTCAAGTGTCGTGACATCTTTTGAAGGGCCTTCCCCAATGTGGAATTGGGGTAATTATGTTGACCCCAAGTACTAAGAGCCAAAATACAATACCATTGGGTTGGGTAAGGGGACTACCCCACATTAAAACTCATTCAATAACTATCCACCATAGCAATTTTCCACCTCATCACTATACCACATCATTAGGCCTACACGAAGCATGAAAAAAAAGGTTCTTTAACACATAAATGCACCAAATAATTTACCACTTAGCCATTTAGAAATTTCAAGAATGCATTTAGATCATACCTCCTCAATTGGATGATTTTGATCCCCAAAAGTTTATAAGGAAATACGAGGAAACCTATTTGCATCTTGGTTTCTCTCATACTACTTAGGTTTCCTTAGATCCTATTGTTTGAGGCCAATTTGCCAAATTTATTGATGTCATCTTCAAGTCAACCATACTTTATTTTATGAAACTATGTCCTCCTCCAATTCTTCAAGTACATCTGGTGAAAAATCTACCACTCTAGGAAAAACTTGTTCTTCATATTCCCCCTCCTATGATGATGGTTCAAACAATCACAAATTCTCCACATTTATCATTCAATACATTCTCATATAAGGAGGTAGGTTTAGTTTGAAAGCATTGGAACCGACTTGATCAATGATATCAAAAGGTCAACATCTCAATGGTGTCACCTTCTTGATTACCCCTTGTAGGTGCTCTTTAGGAATATAAAGCCACACTCTATCCCCAACACAAAATTTGTGATAGGTCCTTTACTAGTCATGTCTGAGCTTGTAATTTTGATAACTTTTCTCAGGCTACTTTGGCACTTTCAAACAAACTTACATGATATTCTCTATGAAATCATATGCCTTCTTGGACTCCTCTTGCATTTCTTGTATGGATTCCTTTGGTTTTCCATATTATGAGCAAATGGTGAAGGAGGAAAATAACCAAAACAAGTCTCAAAAGGAGGTTTTTGATAGGAATAATGAATTTTCCTATTCTAAGAGCATTGAATGTAAACAACTTGTCCGTCCCAAGTATCTGGATTCTTATTATTACATCCTCTCAACAATTATATGAATGTTGTTTGCAACTTTAGGTTTCCCATCAGTTTGAGGATCAAAAGTAGTATAATGCTTCATCTAATTTGTATCCATCACAATGTTGTCGAAAACTCTAGAAATCTAGAGTCTTGATCATACATTTTTTCACTTGGAAAACCAAAATGTACTAATACATTGGAAAATATCAACTTAGCTACTTCATGACCTAAGATGGTCTTCTTACAACCGATAACAAAACTTATCACAAAGTCTCCTTACCGTATGATGACTCCATAATTAAGAGAGTTGCAAATGCAGCTATAGGAATTCTTGGATTTGCGATTTATTTTTCCAAGTATATCATCGTGGGGAGTGTTAGTGATATTTGTAAAGAAGAAGGATGGATTATGGATACTTTGTATTGATTAGCGATAGTTAAACAAAGAAACAACCAAAAGTTAATACCCGTTGCATGTAATTGATTATTTATTCAATCGAATGAAAGGATCTAAGGTGTTTTCTAAAATATATTTAAGGATGGGATATCATGAATTGAGAATAAAAGAATAAGATATTCCTAAGACAAAATTTAAGATGTGTTTTGGTCATTATGAATTTGTAGTGGTATCTTTTGGATTAATGAATGCACCTAGTGTATTTATGAGTTTAATGAATGGAGTATTTCAACATTATCTTCGAATCTTTTTGCAAGTATTTTTGGATGATACTCCGATATATTCCAAAACACATGAGGAGCACAAAGAACATTTAAGGAAACTATTACAACATCTTAGAGACCATAAATTATATGGTAAACTTTCTAAGTGTTCATTTTAGGAATTAGAGATTCATTACTTGGGACATATAATTTTAGGAGAAGGAATTGCAATAGATCCAAAAAAGATAGAGGTAATTATGGAATGGTCAGTGCCTACCAACATACATGAAGCACATATATTTATGGTTTTGAATGGATATTATAGAAGGTTTGTAGAAGGTTTTTCAAAGATTGCAATATTATGGAATTACATAAGAAGAATAAGAAATTTATGTGGACGAAACGATGTGAAGAAGCATTTCAAAAGGTTAAGGAGTTATTGATGATCGCTCCCATATTGAATGTACTAGATATGGATCGAGATTTTATAGTATGTATAGATGATTTGAAGGAAGGATTAGGTAGAGTACTAACGCAAGAAGGTAGAGTGATTACCTATGCTTCAAGAAAGATTCAACCACGTGAATATTATTGGTATCAAATAGTAAACTCAACCAACAATTGAGAGTCAAGAGTACACGACATGCGAAATATTCCCGCCATTTGTGATTATCCAAGTTGTATTAATTGAGAAATCAATAATATGCCATGTTGACTCATAAAATCACCAACTAAGCAACCAAGCCTGCAAATGATTACAAGGCACTACTAAAATTTTTATTATCTATGATATATAAATATTTAACTATAGGTGGGACCCCTAGAAAGAGAAAGAAAAATTGGCAATCCCATTGTTCATAATTAATGATGGAATTTGATTTTACTTTAGTTTAGTTAAGGCATCTTATTTCATCAGTGATTATCCATTGGGGTTTCTCCAAGTTATGGTGGTTGGAAAAGCATAATTGTCTGCCATGTTTATAATTAGCAACAAAGTAGGTGGTCATCCTATATATATATATATATATACACACTAACGGTTATGGTTTTATTTCAACATGTATATGCTCGTCACATCGCTGGTTGGAAATGGATGTGGTTTTATTAAAGTTACGTTGAAATGGGTCGTCAATTGAGTTGGCAACGTTATGAATATGTTGGTAGAGTTACATGGCATGTAAACGTGTGCATAAGTGGCATATCTTAGAATTGTAATTGGTTAATAAATTTAGTGGGATATGATGTGGATTGAGAGAGTTAATGCACGATCAGTTTTTGGAGAACGATTAGTTAATGCACGACAACCCTAGCACTCTTTTGAGAACTATTCTGAGATTTCATGTTATATAAACGAAAGAGCATTACCCAGTTTTGATTCCTAGTCATGGTTGGAATGGAAGGCGACTAGGTTTAATATGCATTGATTGGATTCGTTAAATGGATTGTGGATTATTGAAGTGATATGTGATATATTAGCAGGATGAAATGTTGGGAATGGTTGAATACTTTCTTCAGACAATACCTCAGTATTTTTACACATAAATTTATTTTAAAATGGTTCATATGCTAAGGACAAACACTTTTTTTTTGAGGAATAAATTTAGTTTGGTCGATTACATTTCATTGTTTTCACAAATTCAATCTTGACTCAGACATTACTGTTGGAAGAAGGGTTCAAATATTTGAGTATTCAAATAAGAATGATATTGGTTTTGAGGACTACAATATTTTATTTTGGTATGCACATGGTCGATTCCCTCATACTACCACTTTTCAAAAATCATTTATTTATTTCCATTTCCATATATCATTTCAAATGGCCATTTGTTTTTTCTCTTGTGGTGTGAAATTAAAAAATTCATGTCAGATTGATATTAATATTGAAAGCAAGAGTATATGGTAATCAATATGTATATATGATCATGGACATATTACAAAAAATTGTCTTATTGGATGGTTATATTTGATGAACTCAATTTTTAATTTGCTCAAGGTCAAATCCTCCATATTTTCATTTTTCATAAGTTGTTTCCAGTTGCCAAATCCCATCTCCATTTTGATTCAAATTTCTCCCCTTGATCTATGATTAATTACTTGACAATAAAGGATTAGCAGTGGTGGTTATAGACTTGAAAAAACATGATGAAAATATTGTTGAGAAATAATTAGGCCTTGCAGATATTTAATGATAAATTGTTTTTGAACATGTGCCATCATCTTTCCTTACCATTATTTAATTTTTCGTATATTACAAATCCCATCATATTCCTTAAGTACATTGATTTTCCCATGTTCTTAAAGACTAATTACTTTTGGTTGATCCTCCCTATATGTCCTTGGCTACTTGCATAGTTGTTTGTCGTCAAAGAGAGCTATTTCTAAGTTATGTTATGCAAATGGTATTTGATGCTTATTGGCTATTGTGTGCATTCTCTAACTTTTCCTTGCAATTATAGATGAGTTTATTCAGCGGCAAGAGGTAAAACACCTATTGATGAGGATTTAGAGGTCATAAAGGTAATAAAATCACAAGGAAGTGAACTAAGGCAAACTGTCTCTGATAAGAAATATGACTTCTGATTTTAGTAGTGTTATTTCATGTTGGTTTCATTGTTGGGGACAGATCTAGTTATTTTTTGAGACAATCGTTTGTTTAGACAGATTGATTACTCACTATTTTTGGACATTTCCACAACAACATTTTCTGGGTAGCTTGATGATATATTTATTTTGACATATTAAACAACATTATGATATATTTATTTTTGATAAATATATTTGCATATATTTAATATTAGGGAATCACAAGGATGTTTACAAATATTTGATGAGCTAATTGGGATATATACTAGCACAACCGCAAAGTGGCTGGTGAACGCCGAAAGGCGATGCCAAAGCAGCTGAAACGCACATAGAGCTAAGGAAATCTAAAAGTTAATTTCAAATGTG
>ML782690.1:450210-472341 GCA_009831015.1 Picea engelmannii | reverse complement strand
CACAACATAGAAGAACAACAAGAAACATAAGTAGGATGGACAAGGGGCACCAGCGGAACACTTGGAGGAGTGAAGAACATTGTGGAAAATGACATCCCTAGAGGAATGGCCTCATCATTTTATACACACCCTCGAGGGCATACCAGCGAACTGGTCTACAAACCAAGAATTGTGTAAAGGAACTACGACCTGGACGACATTGCAACAGAATTTTACAGTCACTTTCTCATTCGAGCATGAGAACCCCAACATATACATTGCTCTTAAATAGATAAGATGAGTGATATTCATCAAAGAAACAAAAGTATAACTTATCATAGAAGAACAACAACGAAACAAACAAAGAATTACATAACTATTGTCATGTTACCATGTGCAAGAGGAAGCACCAGATGAAGATGATCCGTGTGATATTCAGATAGAAGAAGAAGAAGGTGAAAGAGAAGTGGAAGGACCACCCATAGAATCATAATTTATTGCCGCGGCGATAAAGGTAAAGAAATTCAACATTGGGACAACTGAGCATCCCAAGATGGCCAACATTGGATATTAATGGGATGAGCAAATGGTAGAAATCATAACAAATTTATTGCTCGAGTACAATGACTTGTTTCCCACAAAATTTACAGAGAGGAAGGGTATAGCAGGAGAGCTAGGAGAAATGAAGATACCACTCAGACTTGAAGCGAGATCAATCAGACAACGACCATATAGATTGAATCCGATATATAAGCAGAAAGTAAAAGTTGAGATTGATAGGATGATCGAGGCCAGAATCATAGAACCAGTTGAAGAATTAGAATGGATAAGCTCGATGGTAGTGCAGGATAAGAAACAAGGAGGGATCAAGATATTCATCGACTTGAGGGTTGAACGATGCATGCCTATATGACCCATTCCCTACACCTTTCACAAATGAAGTGTTAGAAAACGTAGGAGGACATGAAGCTTACTCATTTACTGATGGATTCTCAGGCTACCATCAGATCAAGATATCATAGGAAGACCGATACAAGACCACATTTGCGACAGAATGGGGATCCTACCAGTACACAGTCATGCCATTTGGACTAAAGAATGCACCAAAAATATTTTCCAGAGTAGTCATTGCTATGTTCAACGAATTCATCCACCAGTTTCTCGAAGTATACCTGGATGATTGGATAGTCTATAGTTTGTTGAAAGAACATGTAGAAGTCTTATGACTGATGTTATAAAGATGTAGACAGTGCCAGATATCACTGAACATAAGGAAATGCATATTCAGAACACCGTTTGGGATACTATTGGGCCATATAGTATGAAAACAAGGTTTACTAGTAGATCATGCAAAGATCGCAGTCATTTTCAACTTACCAGCACCAAAAACAGTCCGTTAGTTAAGAGCGACATTGGGACACACAGGATACTACAGGAAGTTTATCAAAGGGTATGCATAGATTACTGCACCAATGGAAAAGATGTTAAGAAAGGATACAAAGTTTTAGTGGAATGACGAGTGCCAACATGGTTTGGATACCCTAAAGGAAAAAATGGTCACCGTGCCAATACTAGTATTTCCAGACTGGGAGAAGACATTCCATGTGCATGTAGATGCATCAACCATAGAACTTGGACCTATCTTGGTGCAACCAGGAGAGGGGGATTTGGATCACCCCATAGCCTTTGCGAGTAGAAAGCTATTAGAATCAAAACAAAACTACAACACTATAGAGCGAGAAGACCTAGCTATGGTCTACACACTGCAGAAATTCAGACATTACTTATTTGGGAAACACTTTAATATGTTCACAGATCACTCAGCCTTGAAATACCTAGTCAACAAGCCAATGTTGGGGGGGAGAATTTGTCGATGATTACTACTATTTCAAGAATTTGACTTTGAAGTAATAGTCAAGCCAGGAAAATTGAATGCAAGACCTGACCGCCTATCAAGAGTCACAAATGGAGAAGAACCTACGAATTTAGAAGACAACTTTCTAGATGCCCAGTTATTCTCACTCCATATCGCTGATGAATACTTCACAGATATCATTCAGTACTTAAGCATAGGTACTGCACCACAAGAATATAACACCGCGCAGAATAAAAACCTGGTAGTTTGGGTCGTCGACTATCAACTGATTGCAGGACACTTATACAAAATGGGTAGAGATAACATCTTGCACAAATACATGTTAGAAGACGAAAGACCAAGGGTGTTAGCAGAAGCCCCATGAGGGGATCACATGAGTCCATTACGCAGGCAAATCTACCACACATTAGATATTGTGCACAAGACTATGGTGGTTGATGATTCACCGAGACTCAAAGGAGTACTATCAAAGATGCGATGTCTGTCAAAGGGTTGGTAAACCCAACAGAAGGAATGAGATGCCATTACGAGCACAAGTAACATTACAGGTGTTCTATAAGTGGGCAATATACTTTGTGGGACCAATCAACCCACCAACAAAAATAACAGGAGCAAGGTACATTATCATCGTGACGGAGTACCTAACAAGATGGGCGGAAGCCGCACCAGTGAAGGATTGCAGTGCAGAAAAAACAACACACTTTTTGTTTCAAAAAGTAATCACTACATTTGAATGCCCAAGTTTTTTGATGAGAAACCAAGGAACACACTTTATAAACAACACCATCAATGCTATGACTGAAGAGTTTGAAGTCCATCATCAGAAGAGCACACCATATCACCCACAGGCAAATGGAACATCAGAAGAATTCAACAAAATCCTAGAGAATGTGTTGACAAAGATCTGTAACGTCAATAGAGACGACTGGGACCTCAAAGTACTAGAAATATTGTGGGTCTACAGGACTACGTGCAAAACGTTGTCAGGTCATACACCATTTAAACTTATCTATGGCCAAGAGGCAATGGTGCCATTAGAATTCCTAGTGCCAAACTTGCACGTATCAACAATTACACAAATAAAAGAATGATGCGCAGTACAGGAGAGGCTAAACCAGATAATGACCATGGAGGAAGATCGAATCTTAGCAGGATTCCACCAACAAGTTCAGAAAGCAAGGGAAAAATCTTGGCATGATAGACACATCAAGAATAAAAATTTCAAGGAAAGCGATTTAGTATTGATGTATGACAACAAATCGTTTCAATACCCAGGCAAGCTCAGGATGCATTGGTTAGGAACATACGAAGTAAAATATGTCACAAATGGAGGAGCTTTACAGTTGAAAGACTTCTTAGGCGCAGAACTTAAAGGGATGATCAACGGGTGCCGACTAAAGCTGTACAAGGACAGTTGACCACCCACCATGCAGTAAAAAAGAAGAAGAAATGTTAAACAGTACTAGCAGAGGAAAAGTGCACCGAAAGAGCACATACACTTAGGAATACAAACTCAGTGAGGAGAAGGAAAATGACCACGTACAGAGGAAAACAAGCGGGAAACATAAATACGACAAAAGCAGTATGAAAAGACAGAGTCATGAAGAATTAAAGGACGTAAAGGATCGATGGGACACCACTTTAATCACACCAACTAGAGAAAACAGGTAAAGTAATGAAAATTATGAAAGAACCGGAGGTGCATTGAACCCAAAATTAATGAAGCATCCTCAACAAGCTTCATGCGAAGCCCATACAACACAGAGACGTGGGAACAAAGAGTCCATTTGCGAAAGGAGTGAATACATAGAGCGATAGAGGTTAAGAAGTAAAGAGACAAGTTCACAGAGGTCATAGAGACCATCGAAAATCAACAAACGTTTGACAGTCACCACCATGGCACCACGAAAGCAAGAAGAAGCAAGCTAGAGTGCCAGACCAACCAGAGTTAAAAATAGGTCACGAGTACAGTTGGAAGAAAGTGAACAACAACCATTGGAGATCGTCAATGTTGACAAAATCCCATCTCCAGACACAACACCGGTGAACCCTACACCTATAGTGGAAGAAACCCAACAACCAACATCGGAGGGAACAAACATAGATAGACCGGAAGAGGTACAAGAGAAACATAACCAGAATGCAGAAACCCTGAAGGAGATGCATCCAAAGAACATTGAATCATCTTTGAAATTCAATGGAACGACGACGAATTAGGAAGCAACAATCAAGATAGACGAGTCGCAAACCACCATATCAAACCACCCACCGAAAGGAACGGTAGAGGATGTCACAGGTCGACCAAAATGGTACGATGAAACACAACTGAGAGCCGTGGGAACCTCAAGCTAGCCACCACCATCGAAGAAAGACAAGCAACATGTACCTAGGTCACCTCACAAGCAACCAATCACAAAAATTGTTCTACCATGTATACCAGATGGGCTACGAGTGGAATATGACTTGTTGGGTCATATTGACAAGCTAAAATACTTGGACCATGATGTAGCAGACACAAACAAGTTTCCAAAATTTGCAAAGAGAGTGTACATGGAGACGGTGGGCGTAAATTCAGTTGGGGAACCGACAGATCAGCCACTCCATTGGGAAACAGGATTGGAGAAAACAATAATTTTAGGTTTGTTGGATCTACCACATTTTGGCAGAGGTTAGTACGTAGGTGCGTGCGTGAAACAACTGTTAGAAGTCACACATGGTGGAGACATTTGGTTGGATAAGCTCGTATCAATAGGTGTAGAGCTTATTGCAAACATAATAGGATTGCCATCCCGGGGCATGGATCCAACGCAGTTTCTAGACGACAAAACCAGGGAGAAATCCCTAGCAGAAGAAATGAAGAAGAAGTATGGCACCGACAGGGGGACACGAGGAATTATTCTCGAGAGGATCAATGATGTTGCCACATAAATGGGCGCAAAAATATTAGACTGTAAGCTGTTGAGAAAATGCCGCAGAGAGGAAGTTCCAGTTGGGGTTGTCACAATTGCAGCCTAATGCACCGAGGGCACCATATATCTTGAACTTATTCCCGGACGACTGTAAGAATGCACAAGATCTAGGAACAAAATTTCACTATTCATAGCTAATCATGTTAATAGCCTTTATGGGATGGAGAGAACCAAGGTATGTAACTTTTAGTACCAGACCCAAGCCGAACCAGGGAGCGAGATACTTACTGTTGAAAGCCACGTCGGATGCTAAGCACAAAAGGATGAATGGGTCCATATTTGAAGGATACCTACATGAGCTGCAGGAAGCCATCTCCAACATGTGGAGGATCACACCACAAGCTGTCGCACGGTATTGGGAGATCATCAAATTCAAGGCCACAGGCCACACAATGTGGATATAGGCACAGAATGATCCTGATAAAGATTGGCTACAAATGCAATTTTGTATCACAGAGGGTGAGATCGACATGGTCATCAATGAATGGGACGACGAGTGGAAGATTCCAGTCCTCACCCAAGACTTGCCAGAAAGAACAACAGAAGAAGAGGCAGGGCAGGGAGAAACACAACCTCAAAAAATCCAAGTGCCCAAGAAACGAAGGATGGGCCAGACAGAAACAACACAGACAATCGAAGGCACAATGAAGACGGGGACCTAGAAGGGGAAAAAGGAGAATACACAACCGACCAAAGAACAACAAAAATAGGTTGAGGCAGTGCAGGGGACCGCCCCAAGTCCCAACTCACAGGAACCAGGTGGGAATAAGAGGCCAACTACACAGATAGGAGGATCATGAAAGAAAACGAAGGCCCAAATAACACCACCAGAATATACGATCACGAACGACGATGGAGAAATGATAGCCCGAATGGTCCAAGATTGTCTGACTGAGGATTTTGACAATGTTGTGCACCACAGGGACATGATTCAAGAGGAGCTAGCAGACATGCGGAATTTCCTCAAGCAAATTGGGGAAGTAAATACAGTAGGTCGCAGTAGGGGAACAAAACCATCAACACCGCAGACAAAAGAAAGAGTGGATGAAGAAGAACAAGTTCCAGTCCATACAATACTGCAGCCGAACACAACATTCCAAATCACACCTAGTATGCTACATATGGACGAGATCATGGGTCAGACACCCCTAAAATACTTAGCTCAAATCCAACTGGTGTTGACACAGATGCCATCCAGGGAACTACACAAGTTGCAGGTTAGCATAAACCACGAGGTACAGTCTCGTGCACCTAAAAACTTAGTCGAATTGCAGCATGAAACAAAGAAGCAGGATGTGATGGAAATAGTCTATGAGAAGGTTAAGTTCGAGACCTAAGAGGAAAAGGAGCGCAGGAAAGGATTGGAGAAAAAAGTGGAAAGAACTTATGAGAAGATTTCAAAGGCCGCACCGGGGGAGGAAATCATAGCAGTAGAACAGATTGATCGGATTGCGCAAACAATTGATCATTAACAGGAGGAGATCAAGAATCTCCGAGAATAACTCACACCCACTACTCCACCAGCAATGAAGGAGCAAAGGAAGCAGGAATCAATAACGCAGCTACAGGAGATAAAACAACAGGTACGCACAGCAACCGATTGTTTGATCAAGCAACACAACTTTGGACAAAGTTAGAAGAGGATCATCAGGTCCAAATGTGGGACAAGGAAGAAGAAAGGATCAACGTAGTGATCCAAGACCTCAAGCAGAGGCAAAAGACAATGGCTATCACAGAGCACTTCAAAGGGGCGCAGGACATGAAGAAACTACAGACATAACTCACCACTACGCAAACACATAAACAAGAGTGACAGGCTCAAATGGAACCATTGCAAGTTAGAGTAGCAGAAGTCCTAGAACAAGTAGAGGAAGCCAAGACACAAATAACACATACTCAGGCAGAATGTGTAGAATTAGTCAGTGACGAAGTTGCAGTCCAGATAGTGGACACACTCAAGGAGAAGACTTCGTAGGAGAAGACATAGGAAACATAGCTCAAGGAAAAGTTCCAGGCGATCATCAAGGAGATCGAGGAAGCACACAAAGGTTAGGTGGCTCGGGACGAGCCACATGTCAGTGTTGGGGGCCTATTGGAGGCAAGCCAAAGCGAGAAGAAAGACGATTTTGGGAAGAAAGTGTGCACAAGGAAAGCGACAGCTGGAAGGAATCACAACACGCATGCATTCAAGAAAGACTTAACGATGGTAGGGTTAGGGTTTTAGTAATGCATTGTAAAGGCTTAAGATCCATAAAACATATAAATATATATACTTAGGTATCATAGAGGGGTCAGGTTGTTTTTGTAAGGATCGAAATACGATAGAGATAAGTTGTTATTGTAGAAAGAGTTGTTGTAGCGAACTGCTATGTGATATTTTGTTGTATGATCTATTTTGTATAAGTTGTTGAGCTAGAGAGGACTAATGAGGGTATATCTTGAGGGTTAGATTGCAGGTTGGGGAGCCTCATGCGATCTAGTCCACCTCATATAGATCTTACCCAACTGTGAAGGATTGTAAGGTGCACGATGATGTATATGCGGAATTGCTATAATAAAAGAGATGAGAGCCAAATATTTGTGGAAGTAGCCTAGGAGGGGGTGAACCACAGTAACATATGTGTTATTTGATGAATGCATGCATATATTTATTGTCTTCAACAGTTATTGTCATGCTTAATGAATGAGTTGTTATATTTCCTGCTTATTTAGTCAATAACAGTACATTGCATTTACTAGTTATAAGCAATGGTTCAATATACAATTCCCATATCTCGCACTCAATCCTAGGCTGTAAGCACCTGAGTCTTACATCCACCCATTAAATCTATCTCGGGTGAGACTGTGCAACGCATTCTATGTGATGTGTTTCCTTCTGGTTTACCAGGAGGGCCGGTAGTTTTAGAGGCTTTGTTGGAAACCCAAACAAACATGAACCCTGGGTCAATACAAACTCAGACGGAATAGAATAGTAAGTAAGATAGTAAACAACCAGAACCCTGATAGAAATTTTCCCATTTTCCCAACATGGGTTTATAGTGGGAAGGGAAATTTATCCTAGGGAGAAATTATTAATATACCACTAGCTAGACCTATCTGGAGAATCATGTGCAGTCAAGAAATAGATGTTGATTTGTCTCGAAATTATTTTCACATAACACACCAAAAAATGGGCCTTGGAATCCTCTTTTGAGCAGATTTTCTTCAGTAAGGGTCTTCTCATGAGTGAGGATCCAACAAAACATATTTATTTTTGGGATCCCATCCGTTCTCCAGATGTTATTCCACCAAGATGATTTAGGAAGGAGACTATTATGAAGAAGCAATTCTCGGTAACCTTCCTTTACATAATATCCCTTTACTCCCCATCCTTGACTGTCTTGAACTTGAATATGAATTGGATATGCCCCTTTGAGAGCCTGCAAGAAAGCACAAACCTGGTTGGAGAGGGGAGGAGGGTAATCCTCAATGGACCAACCAGACCAATCCCCATTTGAGCTCCAAAATGAAATATCGAACATATTTCTCTTTTGATGCTCCATCATCCAGTTCTTAAGACCATCAAAGGAAGGATCCGATCCTAAAGTGGGAGACCCAAGGATCGAATCCTTCCAAATATCAATCAATCTCCCATTCTTAGGGATCCATAAAAGGGAGTTTTGCAAAAGAGGAAGAGAGGCTTTGAGCAACTTCCATGTGGGGGAACTAGGATGCCTAGATGGAGAAACATCCAGATATCTTTTCCTCTCACCCAAGAAATACTTTTTCAACAAAGCATATTTCCACCATTGTTTTTTCCCTGTTACTAGTCACCATAAAATCTTGGATCCCATAGCTAAATTTACCATTTCTGGGTCTCTCCCTCCCAATCCACCATGATATTTAGAAGATTTGACCAACTGCCAATTTACCAGATGAAACTGTTTTGAGTTAGCTTTCCCTCCTTGCCAAATAAATTTTTGTATGTACTGTTCCAAGGACTTCTTGATTCCCATGGGGGCCAACAAAGAGGAAAATTGAAAAAGTTGATGAATTATGTTATTATGATTCAATGTTTTGTTACAATTTAAATTTTTTGGCATATAATCATCCACAATGTACATTTTTCCAGTAGAAAATTGCTCAATATATTAATATATGTTGTTCTCAATATACAATCGTGTCAAGCTGATATATCCAACCTCCAAATAGAAATGAACTGTGATCAACAAGTATCACCAAAATACAGACTCAAAAAATACATTGAAATAAGTACAACCCACTCAAAAAGAAACAGAGTGTGTATAATACTAGGACTAGAGTCTCCACCAGCTATCAAAATATAGTTTACATAGGTCTAGCATGGATAAATACCAAAAAACACAGAGATAAAGTATCAGGACTGATATAAACAAAAAAGTAAATAGGTCTCTAGACTAAGACCATCATGGATAGAGATGTAAAGAAAGTGGGGGGTCCTCATGGCCATCTTGTTATTTACTATAGTGTATCCTTCCTTTCAGAACCTGTAAAGATAGCTTTGATAGAGCATCTGCCTCCATATTCTCTTCCCTGTATATATGGTCAAACTTGATATCAATGAAGAGGGCAATGAGTTCTCTGATCTTTGTCTTCCAACCCAGGAGAGTGGTTACTTGTAAACTACATAGGTGGTTTATCCAGTCTATGACAATATTTGAATCCCCGAGGACATGTAAACAAACTAAATTTAATCGGAGTGCTAAAGTTAAAGAAGCCCAAACCCCAAGAATTTTTTCCCTGGTGTTGGTTCCCTGGCCACATTTTAAGGTCGATTTGTAGGATGTATTTCCTATAGTCTTTATGACACCCTCTTCCCTACAAAGTGTACCATTAATTTGCACCGTTCCATCGAACCAACAAGTATTGTCCAATATAATGACTGTCGTCTTCTTTATCCCATTATGTGTCACTGATTTTAACTGACAAATGGATGGCTTCGTCATCCCTGTGATTTGGATACAAACCCTCGAAGTTGAGAGTGTACAACTATCAAATATACATCTTTTTCTTTCCAGCCACAAATACCAACAAACAATAATTGGTAAAGTTTTGTAATATTTCTCCACCTTTATCCAGTCTTCGAAATAGTTGATTAATGAATTAACCCCCCAGTTAGTAGCAAGATTATAATCAATATGTAAATTTTTCCACAGTTTTAAAGTGAAAGGACAATCAATGAAAAGATGTGATATGGATTCCTCATGCCTATAACAAAGTGAACAGATGCTCAGACCATACCAACCTCTTTTTTGTAAAGAGTCCCAAGTGAGGATTTTACAATCCAAAACTAACCAAAATAAGAGTTTGATTTTGAAAGCCAAGTCCCAGGTCCATAACTATCTTCTCCAAGTTGCGATCTGTTGAGGCCAGAGTTTAAGAGCTAAGGCATTGTAGAAATTATTTGCTGAGATAAATCTCGACTGGTCACCACCTGTCCACAATAGAATATCTTACCCAGATCGCATTTGTACACCCGAATAGATAAGTTCCCTTATATAGGTTTTCCATTCAAATTCCATAATTCCTGTAAGTCCCAAGTCCTCACTAGACCTCCACTAATCGCTAATATAACCCCATGATGACTGAGCCTTCGCTTGGTACAAATAGCGAATATTTTGTAATTTTAAGTCCAAGATAAGCTCATGGGAGAGAATAGCTGCATTACCAATGCCTAGAATTTTATCTAGCCCAATGAGTATAGAAGATCCATTTATGGGCATCCAACTCAACCAATGGGTAATGAGTGGAAACAAATTCATCAGGTTTTTCTAAAAATGAGAGGCCAAAGGTAGAATATCCTGAGCATATCTAAGTCAAGTAGCCACAGAAAAGTAAGGGATATATTTGTCTTTAACCACCCTATGCCAGATTCCGTCTTGCATCAAGACTCTCCACAAAGAGTTGCCTGCTAACACACAATTGAAAATAAAAAGATTCTTGAGACCCCAACCTCCCAAAGGTTTCAGTTTTGTAATGTATACCTAGATGCAGAGATGTATACCATGATATTTACAACCCTCCGTCCAAAGAAAGTCAAAAATCAATTTACAAATCTTTGTGAGAACCGCAACATGGACCGTTGCAAGAGCCATCCAAAATACCGATTGCATTTCCAAAACAACCTTTGTTAAGATGAAATGACCTCCCAAGGTTAACCGATGGTTACACCAATGCTTTATTCAACTTTCAAACTTTACAAGTAGCCATCTCCAGTCTTCAAAATAGGTTTTATCATCTTTAAGAAAATATCCCAAATATTTAAATCCTAGTGCCAACTCCATGAAATTGTATGCAAATAATTCCTTAAATATCACCAAGTTAGCATCCTCGAACCCCACATAATGGAAAGTAGATTTATTATGGTTAATTATTAGGCCCGAAGTGCTACAGAATTGATCTAGGATGTTCTTAACTAATTTCCATTTTGCAGTAGTTTCCTTTGTCAATGATGAGCACATCATCAACAAATATAAGATGTAGAATTTTAACAACTCTAGAAACCTTTACCCCGGTTAGATTCCCCACCTCTTGGACTTGTTTCAATAAGATACTAATACTTTCCATGATTAGGATAAACAATAATGGCGAGAGAGGACAACCTTTTTGAAGGCCAAGTTCACTGTTGAAGAAAGCCGAGGTATCCCCATTTATCAGCACCATGAAAGATGCACTAGTCACACAACTCATGATCCATGAAATAGAAGAAACACTAAAACCCATTTGTACAAGAATTAAATGGAGGAAATCCCAACTAACACAGTCATAATAATTTTTTAGATCCAAGTTTAATAACATAGCTTTTTGTTTTTTTGTTTTGATGCTGTGGATACATTCGTTTGTCGTCCCAACGACATCCAAGATCTATCTACCCTTCAAGAAACCCAGTTGTTCAGCTGACAAATCCCTTGAGAGAATAGGTTTGATTCTATTTGTGATCACTTTGGAGATCATTTTATAACAAAGAGTACAAAGTGCAATGGGTCTATAATCCCCAAAAGTCCGAGGAGAGTTTTCCTTAGGAATCAAAGCCAAGAAAGTTGAATTTAAGGATTTTTGAATCTTTCCTCTGTTTCTGGAATCTTCGACCAGATCTAAAATATCATCTCCAACCACATCGAAGAAAGGAGTAAAAAACTCCACAGTCTAGCCGTCCAGGCCCAGACTTTTGTCTTTGGAAAAAAGACTTAAAATATCCCAAATCTCCTGCTTAATAACAACTCTGTCTAAAATAACATTATCTTCAAAAGTGACAAATCGTTGGAAGAGTCTGACTAAATTTACTTGATCCAAAGGTGCCCTGGGACCATCTGCAACATATAGCTTCTTGAAAAATCTAGTAGCCTCTCCTTTAGTCTCCTCCTNTCTGTCTAAAATAACATTATCTTCAAAAGTGACAAATCGTTGGAAGAGTCTGACTAAATTTACTTGATCCAAAGGTGCCCTGGGACCATCTGCAACATATAGCTTCTTGAAAAATCTAGTAGCCTCTCCTTTAGTCTCCTCCTGGCCTCTAAAGGTCTAACCAGTATCATCATCTATCTCCCAGATATGCTTCTGGTTTCTTCTGGCACTAGAAACTTTGTGGAAAAATTTATTGTTACGATCACCACTTTTTAGCCAAGTAGCACGACTCTTTTGGCGCCAGTATTCCTCTTCAAATTTTATTATATCATTTCGCTCGGATTCTAAATATTTCAAATGAGAATATAAAGTGGTGTCCAACCCTTCTCTAGACAGTCCCGAGTATCCCCGACTAATATCTTCCTCTAGTGATTCCAACTTACAAAGCTTTTCACGCCGACTATGCCTCGTCCATGCCTTGATTTGGGACTTTGAAGTTTTTAATTTCCAAACCATTATGTGTTGAATATCTGAATCCTCCAGAAAAACAACATCCTTCCATACTTCTTCCAAAATCAATTCAAAATCCGTCTTCGCCAGCCAAGTTGGATTTAACTTAAATAGATATGCCACCTGTACTTGAGTGAAATCAAATTGTGCAATCACTAGTGTGTGATCGGAAATGAAAGGGATATCGACCCATGAATGATGTCGCCCAACCTCCAACAATAGACTTTCCGCAACTAGAGAACGATCCAACCTTTTAGCAATTCCTGTGCCCCCAACTCTACCATTCCTCCAAGTAGGTACCAAAGTATCCGGAGCCAAATCGACCAATGAGTGATTGATCCAAGTGGATATCAGTGGCCACCCACCTTTTCTAACTGGCTCAAAACAATTTTCTGGCAATTTTGACAATTTATTATTTTTAGCAGTTTTAACTTCCGGGGCCATTTTGAGGGCCTAAATGAAGGTTTTTTGGGATCGAGCTTATCATTTATATCCAAAGCTATTATTGAGCCATAAAAATTATTCTCCTCAAAAATACCTTTCCAACAGGATATCATATGCCTAAAACGGAGATCATATACAAAAGTTACGACCCTGGGAAGTTGATGTACTAACTTACCCAAACGGGGCCCACATGACTTTTGGCGCTTCATCTCCTAGGGTTGGGTTTTTGGATATCTAGGATTTTTGGCATTCCGGTTTATTGAAAAAAGGCCTTTAGAGCCTCATTGTAATCATCTTCTTGCGAATGAGCACATCTATCACATCTCTTCTCAGAGATACGTTGCCACTATTCCAACAAGCTTGTTTCCACTGCATTTCACAGTTTCATCTTATTTCCTTATTGAATAGAAAACCATTTTCACTGTATCTCTGTTATTTTATGTTAAGCACCTGTTAATAATATGTAGTCATTTCGTTCTGATCATAAATCTGGATCAGTGGTATTAGAGCAGGCTGCTCTTGATCGTTTTTCAGTGCATGTCCCCGACGAGGTCCGAGTATAGAAAGTTGGGCCTCGAGCTTGTCTCTCTTGAATACAATTGCTCTCGCATGCCCAAGAAACCATCCATGGTGGAAGAAAATAAAAATGACGGAGTAGATGATCCTATAAGTCTTTTTCTTGAGCAAGCTCTCACATGACAGAGGGACGAAATGATGGAGAATTTTCTCCACATCCTTCAACGCCTCCAGATAGCATCAGGCACTTCTTCATCAAGCGACCACTTTGGAGGCACCTCGCCTTTTAAGGTACAAGTCAATTTTGATATTACTATATTTGAAGGACATATAGATGTGGATGCCCTAGATAAATGGTTAAATCTGTTAGAAGGCTATTTCTCTGTTCACAATTTTTCCGATAGAGAAAATATCATCTTAGTGCTCTTTAAGGCTCTCCCCCATGTCAAACATTGGTGGGAAACTTATTGGGAGTAGAGTTCCACAGAGGAGTCTGGAATATATGGGGCCAAGCCCACTTGGGATTTTTTTATGGATGCGATAAAGGAACAATATTACCCTGTTGGCAACTATGAGGACCAGTACATTTGGTTTTGAAATACCGCGGGGCTCTACACAGATACATCCACACTGAAATGGATTTTCTGGACATCTCATCACTCGGTGTTGCTTATCGATATGCTGTTAAAATCGAGCAGAAATTTAAGCACAAAAAAAAACGAGAGTTTGGGTCTGCAAATACGCAACAACCAAAGTATGACCAAGACGACCCTAACAAACAGTCTCCCAAAAACTATTCCAAGCCACAGGAAAAGAAGGGCCATGGGAAGACAAAGGACACTGGAAAATGGTGCGATTTCCACAAAATCCCCTGGCACAACACCAATGAATTTCTCTCAAATAGTCATTGGTGGCCGAGATCAAAGACAAGGAGCCGAACCCTGATTTAGAATTTGATTACGAAAATACTAGTAAAGGACATATCATTGACGTAGACCCCACTGCTATTGTCGCGACTACAACAATTCAACCAGAAGAACCAACAGATCCTGAAGAGGGGGAGCACCTTTTTCATTCACAGATGTGGATGAAGGGGACCCCACTGCATTTTATTGTTGATAGGGGAAGCCAGAAGAACCTCATCTCAACAGAGGTCGTCAAACAGTTGGGATTGTCGACAAAACCACACCCGCAACCATACAACATCGGGTGGCTTCACCAAGGATGAGATCTTCGTGTCAACCAACAATGTTGATTGTCATACGACATCAAGCTCTTCAAGGATGAGGTATTATGTGATGTTTCCCCACCGGATGTTTGTGATGTTCTCTTAGGCTAGCCATATATGTGGAGACACCATATTGTTTATGAGTCTCGACCCCACAATGTCATTGTTTCTCTAGGGGTTCATCTCTATATAATAACAGAGGTAGTTCTGACTATTGTTCCAATAAACAATGCTACAAGGTAGTATATCATACTGCAAAATTCAGCTTCTTCATAATCTGTTCAAAAGGGGAACAGAAGGACACTGCAACCACTACAACCTCACCCCAAACACCTTCTATCCAACAGAAGCAGGTAGAAAAGGTTGTAGCAAAGAGAAAATATTCCTTCTGCACACCGTCCTCTCATGTAGCTCGACTTGTTGAACAACCTCAACCTCAACAATTTCGTGACATACTTCCACAAATTGAGCAGCACGACGTCTCCAACAATGCAAGCAACTCACCAAGATGCAGATTCAACAAACACTTTTCCCTCTCCCCTGGGAACTCAATGCAATGGATATCATTTCTTCCTAAGGAAGGAGGATTGATGCAGGTGGATATCTATGGCCACCCACCTTTTCCAACTGGCTCAAAACAATTTTCTGGCAATTTTGGCAATTTACTATTTTTAGCAGTTTTAACTTTTGGGGCCATTTTGAGGGCCTAAATGAAGGTTTTTTGGGATCAAGATTCTCAATTATAGTTGATGGAATTATTGAGCCCCCAAAATGAATCTCCTTGACGATACGTTTCCAACGGGATATCATACGCCTAAAACAAAGATCGTATGCAAAAGTTACAACCCCGGGAAGTTGATGTACTAACTTACCCAAACGGGGCCCACATGACTTTTGGCGCTTCATCTCCTAGGGTTAGGTTTTTGGATGTCTAGGGTTTTTTGAATTCCGGTTTATTGTAAAAATGCCTTCAGAGGCTCATTGTAATCATCTTCTTGCAAATGCGAGTAGCCGTCACATCTCTTCTCAGAGATAAGCTGCCACCATTCTAGCGAGTCTTTCACTCTGTATTTTTATAGTCTCTATACATTTATTTCATTAATATAAATCATGTATTACTGTATATTTGTGTTTATGGTTGCATCTCTGATACATTTATGTTATATTATTGAATATCTGCGATATCTCTGTGCATTTCTTTATTATATCTCTGCTCTCATTTCGTGCCGAAAATAATTCGGATCAGTGATCCTTGATCAAATCTAAAAAATAGTTTGCATGTTGATCCAGATGAGCCGATGAGCCCAAAAATTCCTCCGCACCTGTGGTGAAATTCATGTCTCCTGCAAGGATCAAGTTTTTAGCAGCTAGTAATCCATATGACACCAATCGATCCCAAAATAAAAGTCTGTCGTTACAAGGACCGTACACATTTAGAAAATTTGCAGCTCTGTTATTTTCTAAAGTAATGCCCGGAAGTAATATTCCTCCACCACAAAGAGTTGGGTCCAGGATAAACTTGTTAGGGTCCCAAGTCACCAGGAGACCTCCCGGGGTACCTACCGAACTGACAGCATACATAAACCAACTAGGAACAATTTTTTTCATAAACAATTGAGCCTTGTCCTCAACAACAAGTGTCTCTTGTAAAAAAATAATATCGGGTTTGACTTTAATGAGTAATCTATGCACATAGGAAGAATTTAGGGATCCTCCCACCCCTCTCACATTTAACGAGAGTAGGATCCTATTTTAGACCGTGCAAGGGATTTTAATCCTCTAAGTGCCCCAGTGTCAGAAACAGTAGAAGTATTGGACTCAAGTGTAACAGCAGAGAGTGTAGCTTTTTTACGGGCACTCTTCGTCTTAATGGGCGAGGTCTCAAAACCCAAGTCTCTATACCAAGCATAGCTGGGCCCATCCCCCCACTACCTTTCCCCGGATTGAAGGACAAATTAGTAGATAAAGGTGAAGGAATACCAATATTTCCCTAAAAGGTGACGAGAGGAGTAGTATCCCCCACCTCATGTAAAAGAGGCACCAAAGTATCCAGTGTCTCCACCAACGAACAATCATCCAGGTCCTCCTCTCTAAAGCCTGAGAGTATAATAGTTTCCTTAACCCCCTCCTCAACCTCAGAAGGAGGAACCTCAGAGTAATCAGTACAACCATCAGTGTGAGGGTCCGATCCAAGTAAGTTGCTAGGAACTAAAGAACTCATCCTAGACCCTTCCCGGGTGTTAGCACTCTGTAAATTTCCGAGAGGTTGAAAAGAAGAGATCTACAAAGGTAACCTTAACCAACCGCTTTTAAAGCTGGGATCTAGCCCTTCCAGCTTTAGAGAGGGATCTCTCTATATGATTTAGCTTTGTTTTTAGTTTAGATATTAGGCTAGTTAAAGGCACGAGTTTGTTTTGTTGTAAAAGTGGTTTATCAATCTGGTTGAGACGGTCTACACATCCATGGGCTATGGGGTCTGCATTTAAACTAATAATCGATACAACCAGAAATGCTAAAGAAACCTCCACAGGGCGAGGTAATATATTCACTGGATCTTTGTAAATTAAAATGCTGGAAGGAAGAAAGATGAAGAAAATAACTCCAACTAACAAACAGTTAAGAATTTCTTAATTGAAGGAATTAGAAGATAAACATATAAATCTTTAGCATTGGGAATAGGGTATCAGAGATAAATCCTGCAACATAACGCTACTCATAAAGATTAGATTCAAAAAACAAAATGAACACAGAGAAATAAAAACATTTAACATAGAAGATCAACGTCACCAACGAACATACGCAAGAATCCTGTGAATGCCTCTTCTTTATTAATGGCCGGTCTCAAAAATAGTACAGCTTGATAACAATAGGGTGTGCGAATCAACAACCCTCAATACTTCGAGAGTTGAAGTATTTATAATTCAAATTACAAACGTTCTTGTCATAACTGATCAGGACGTGCTCATTCTATTTTTAGTCTAACTACTTTAACTAATCAAAAACTGTTTGATGACTCATTACAACTGTATGCAGGAATTTCTGGGGTAGTCCGTTGGCGAGATGCCTTTGAAATCTCTTCTGACTGGACCGGTGACTGGAAGGTGACAACTCATCTGCTAATCTAGTAGATCACACAGCTCTTCCCATCTGATATGACCTGGCACTGTGACTTTAAGCAATCTACGATACACTTCATCCATGTCTGTGTATTTAGCAAATGTAGGCTTGATGATGAATATGTGTTTAATCTCATGCTGGATACTAATATCCAACTGCAAGGCATCCATGAATGATTTTCCTGTGATGCTTCCCTGTATACCTGCAAATTTGGAATTGTCCTTAGACACTTTAGTCAACCTTTTCTTGTAATCAGGGAGTGTCATCAATTTGTCATTAATGCCCTTCAGGCCAGGAAGTCCCTTCCTCTGGAGAGCATCTATCTTATTGAAAAACTTCTGCACTCCTTGATCCATAACTTGATTCTTCTCCTCAAGCTGAAGCATGAGGCCCCTTTTGGTTAGGACCCTTTTGAATTCAAGTATAGTTTCTGTCCTGTCTTCAATCTTTAATTCTTCTAGTTCCTCCCTGGTCTTTGAATTCAGGAACCCTATGATTTCATTCACCTGGGCTGGCATGTCTCCCAGCTCCGTTCTGATTTTCTCAACTGCCTGTTTGCTCCTCTCGAGCAACTCATTTTGTTCAAAAATGATTTGAACCATTGGCCAGATTTCATTTATGGACTTGGAAATATCCGTCCACACAATTTCTTTCACCTCTGCCAAAGTTTTTCCTCCCATCGTCTGTTTCTGGAGCTGCTGTAACTCCTTCTTGATTTGCTCATTCACCTGTTTCTCTTTGGATAGACTAGTTTGGAAAGAAGTCTTTAGCTCTTGGAGATTCTCCACTTCTTTCTTAAGCCTACCGATTTCCAACTCTTGCAGGTTCATCCTCTCCATAGACTTGGCCAAGTCTGTTGTTCCCTCCGGTAGTGGCACTGATGCAGCAGATGGAATGGTTGTCACTGTTGCTGTGCTCAATCCTGCAATTGGGATAACACTTAATGGGATGCCTTCCATTGTCTTTGTCTGCTCTTTCTCTTTTAGCAGTCTTTCCATCTCAGCCTCCATCTCCTTTAGCTGAGCATTCTGCTCCATGAGTAATTTTAACATCTCATCCTTTTCCCCTTCCTTTTCGGCTATCTCCTTTGTCTGTGGGTCCTCTGTTGGAGGGAGCTTAAGCTGCTTCCTTAAGGACGCGATGTCAGCATTTTTATTTTTGATCATTTCTTCGGAAGCCTTGACGTTCGCAGGGTCGTAGCCGATCTTGAGGACCAGCTCCTCCAACGTCTTGATTTTGTTGTCTTTCGCGAAAGATGATATTTTCTCCAGCTTCAGTTGGGTCTGGGCATTGCTCAAAGCTATCCGAAATTTTGATGCAGATGCTATAGCATGGGCCAATGTGTGGAAAACCATCTCCCCAGTCTGCTTGTGCAGATCCATCTGATCTGTTGGGTGCACGTCTTTCGCTTGAAACTCAAATGTGGCTCTTTGATAATCTGATATAACCTTGGGATCCGACACTTGTGCTTGGAGGTAAGCCATATGCATCCTACCTTTTTCTGTGTCAAATGCTGAAAGAAGCCTATGCTGAGCTGAGGACGACTGCTTCTGAAACTGGGCATAAGGGCTGGTAGTAAGAGTCTGGTTTTTCTTCTTGATCAAATCATATTTTTCAAAAATTCCCAACTTGGGCCCAGTCTTACTCGACGGAGTATCTAGGGGAGAACCTGCGGATTTTATTGTTGTTGATATTGCCTTATGTTGACTCGAGCCGAAAGGTAGAGTGACTGGCTTGACCATTGTGGTAGTGACTGTGGTGGTAGAAACTTCCTGTTCTATTGTTGTGCCAGGCACTGAAACTGTCTTTGGCTTTTTGGAGTGTGTTCGGAACTCTTCTGATGACACCTCTGTTACCGAAGGAGATGACTCCTGTCGGGGTCTCTTCTCTTTGTTGACCTGAGGTGTGGTAGCGGGTAGCGTACTTGTCGAGGGTGTCTTCTGTTCCACCTCAGTCTGTTGTTCCTCGTCAATCAAAGTATCGGGCTCCCATTCTGTCTGATTTGCAAATTTCTCGATCTCTGGCTTGGGCTCATGTGCATACAGAACACTCTTGTTGTTCACCCTCATTTCAAAGATGATCCCATATGGATCGTAGTGCCAGGCGAAACTCTTAAAGAATTTCATCTCCTTCAATATTCTGTCAGCTTCCTCGCCAACACCTCTACTATTGCAGATAAAAGAACCTATCTGCCCTTTAATCCTCAATTGCTGTTTCTTTTTTAGTGAAACAAAGTGAATATCATCAGAATTCATAATCTACCTAATATATTCTAATGCAAAAATTCTTACCGGTACATATCTCGGCAGCTTGTAAGGTGCCAACTCGCACCCAAAAACTCTGATTTCGGTATAATTCTGGTAAAGTTACCAGTCTCCGGTCTTTGCATTGTCCGAGAGCTGCAGAATTCTCTGGACTTCTTCATTTATTCGTGGCTCAGGCCTGCCACTCAACATGCTAACCACCAGATGGTAAAACTGATCGATAAAAGCTTTGAAGTCGTATTCGGCCGAGTCACGCCTCACAAGAGAAGTCCATGCTGTGACAGGCTGGGGCTTCCGGTCGTCGTCCATCTTCTGCATGGAGAAATTGAACCTATCGGCTTGAAAATAAACGAACATGTAGGCCAAAATGGATGAATACCTAAACATGCCCTTTGTGGTGAAATTCACAAATTTCTCATGGATGTTATTGGCCAAGAAGGTGCTGTAGTTGAATTGCGTGGTCGACTGTTCATCATTTGAGAAAATGGACAGAAAACCCAGGATGGGCTCCTCTACCCATTGATCAGAATAGTAACCAAGCAAGGCACACAGGGAAGGGATAATTTGATTTCCTTGGGTGGAAAACATGGAAGAAGGGTACGGGGGGCTGGTTGACGGGAGTGGAGCGGAAGAGGGGAGAAAAAGCTCGAAGATATGAGCCCTCTAAGGGAATGTCATTCTCTGATATAACTCAGTGAGGATTTCTAAACTGAATGGGGACGCAGATTCTGCACGGGTAACTTGCATCATCTGGTCAATATCTTCGGGGGTGATGAAGAAAAGGACGTCTCCAGATGAAGAAATGATGGCTTTTTGTTCGGGGATGTAATGGGATTGGCATTTGAGGGCGAGTTCTAGGAAATGATGAATCCGGGGGAAGAGATACAGGGGAAAATTGGACTCCCAGAGTCCAATTTCGTCACTCTGGTCTAGGAAGACTTCTCGGAGCCATGACTGCAGATCAGAAAATTCGAAACTGCAGACAGTATCCGCAATCAAACGGTCTTTATCAACCAAGGGAACTTTATCCAGGTCAACCGGAGGAGGAAGGAGATGATTTTCTTCTTCTTCCGCTTGTCTGGGCTTTGGCACCATTTCAACAACTGTACCTGCAAATAAACAATACGTTAGTGGGGTCAACTGGAATGTAGGTGAAGGCGATGAGGAAGCAATGGAGGGATAAGAGGTTTTTGGCGCGACGGATGAATAGCGAATGAAAAGGGAAAACAATAGTTTTATTCAAAATTGGGGTCGATTTGGCGCGGGAGATACGGTCAGCATGACAACGGGCATATTATCTAGTTATTAATGGACAACGGGCCACTTGGGGTGATATGGCAGGTGACAGAGACCAAAGTATACGGACGACTGACGTGGAGGTTTGTGATTGGGGGTAAAAGTCACCAGAGGAGGCTGTCCATGAGTGAAGGGGGTTATGGTACTGACAACATGGACTGGCGGAAGTTATGGGAAGTGACCCGACCCCAGGAGCAAGTAGACCAAGTGGGCTCAGTGGAGGGTGACGTCCGGGGGCGACGGGATGTCAGGCAACATGTGGAGGATGGGACTTCTGAACCAATAGGACAACGCCACATGTAACAAGGGGCCCGCCATAAGGAAATTCATTCCGGACCCCCCCCCTTTGATTAAAAGCAGAATGCCAAGTGGGGTTCGGAATCCATCGTGATCCATTGATCTGCGCGCTGGATTCCTGACCGTAGATCTTAGCTCGCTCTTTAATACCAATTCCGGACCCCCCCCCCTCCATTAAAGGAAGAACGGAGGGGGGGGTCCGGAATTCAATGTGGATCGTCGATTTGAGCGCTCCGTTTAGAGCCGTTCAGATCTGCGCCTGCGTTATAACCA
>ML782690.1:437678-450176 GCA_009831015.1 Picea engelmannii | reverse complement strand
GGGGGGGGGTCCGGAATGCTATGTGAACCGTTGATCCAAGCGCCGTGATCTGGACCATTGAAAGGTGAACGAAGCATAGGTCGGGAACGACAAATGTCATGTGTAGGAAAAAATTAGGATTAACGCTTTCTCATGGGTTTTATTCAAGTTTGTCATAGACACCACCAAGGGGACCTTGTTCCAACTATACTAAGGCAAGGAAAGACTTGATGTAGCACTTTCTTCGAGTGGGTTTTATTTGGGAAAGGCAGGCCAAGTAGTCAATCTACATTCTATCCTACATCACGAGACAAATAACCCAGATTAAACTGTTGGGTTAAGATATTATTCTTCCTAGGGGGTATTTGACCAGGTTTAGACAGTCTGGTAAGATTTATTCACTAGTTCTAACCTAGGGGCTATCTGACCAGGATTAGATGGTCTGATCAGATGCATTCACTAACCTATCAACATTGAAAATTTAAAAGGACTTGATCATGCTTGAAAGGTATGACCAAGTCACTGTTATTGCATGGGGCTTATGCTTCAATTCTTTTTGCCCTCTTTTCTTTTTCTTTTCTTTTTATCTTTGCAAAATGAAAAACAATTTCCACTACGAAAACTAGATACAAATAATATCCATAATATCCAAGTCATAAGTTGATTCCCATAATTTATGGGGTGATAACAGGCGGCTCCACCTGGGGATGGTACTTGCCCTGTTAAGTCCCAAGAATCCAGTTTCCTGGTCATTCCGGACAGATCTGCCTAGTAGCCTTTGTTGGTCTTATTCTCATGAAAACTTCGAAGAACAATGATCAACGGCTTAGGGCCTTCTCTTCGGGCTTCAACCAACTGACCCATGTCCCTCGTTTCAGACAATGCAAGTAGAGACTGAAAATTAAAAACCGGTATGTACAATGGAGAGTGAGTTCTTCACATCTCTTACTGGGGAGGGATATAATGCTTCAGCATTCTGCCATTCACAGGTGCTCCTGGCAGATCCGACCCATCGACATTGTTTAGCAAAAAGGCATTATTTCCTCTGAAAGCTTGGATCATGTAAGGTCCTGTCCATAGATGATCAAATTTCCCATGCTTTCCTTTGTCCTCATTCCTGGCATCCCATCTCAACACTAGGTCTCCCAGCTCGAAATCATCCTCCTTGGTTCGTTTGTCAAAGATGTTCTTAATGTTCTCTTGGATGACCTGTGTTTTGTTGAAAACATCTTCTCTAGTCTGTTGCAAATGAATCATCTGATTGATTCGTCTCTGGGAGTCATTGGGTTTAGCTTGAATTTCTTGAAGTAATTTCATGACAGGGACTCCCAAAGAAGTTGGGAAGACAGCCTCAGTATCGTAGACTAGCTGGTATGGTGACATACCAATTGACCTTTTGGTGGTCAGTCTATCTGCCCATAAAGAAAATACCAGCTTATCATGCCATGATCTCTTATTCTCCTGCAATGTTTTCTTGATGATATTTACCAAAGTCTTGTTTGAGGATTCCGCCAACCCATTTCCCTGAGGGTAGTAGGATGTGGAAGGCCCCAAGCCAATGTGGTAACGATTGCAGAAATCAATGAGTTTCTTCGACCGAAAGGTAGCTGCATTGTCAGTAATGATCTTTCTAGGACAACCAAAGCGAGACAAAACATTATTTTCAAGAAATTTAATAATAACAGAGTCAGTGGCTTGCCTGCTGGGTATAGCCTCGATCCATTTGGTAAAATAATCAGTGGCAGTAAGAATCCACCTATGTTGGCCTGAAGATGGAGGGTGTATTTCACCAATGAAATCGAGTCCCCATTGCTGGAACGAAGCCTCAACTGAAACTGGTTTCAGAGGTAGAGGAAGGAGTTTCCTTTTACCCTCAAACAGTTGACACTGGTGACATGCTGTTACTTTTTGATGTACATCTGCAAACATGGTGGGAGAGTAAAATCCAGCTCTGAGTATTTTGTTAGCTGTAACCTTCCAGTTCAGGTGGCCACCACATTCTCCTACATGGAACTCCTACAACACTTTATCAGCTTCATCTTTCAGTAAACAATTTAAAAGAATACCTGCAGGGTCTTTCCAATATAAATTTCCTTCTAGAACACAGAATTTCAATGCTTTCAACTTCAAAAATCTAGCTTTAGTTTTAGTTAAACCAGGGGGAGCTTGTAAATTTTGTAGGACAAATATGAGGTCTGCATACCATGGAGAGTTGAGAAAAACCTCTCTAACGTTTGGAGTCGCCATCTCGCCCTGTTCATCTGCCACATCTAGAAAATTAATGTCAAGAGCTTGAAAGTTAGATTCAGCCATCAGTTTAGCAAGGCCTTGGCCTTTGATCAGTTTTGTGGGCTTGATCTCTATGTCATATTCTAGAATAACTGCAATCCATTTTCCCCTTCTCCCATCAGGGTTGCTTGTGTCAATATATCTTTTACTACCGCATTTGGAACAAAAGATATAATGTGTGAATGAATAATATAGACCCTGAAGTCCTTTATAGCCTTTACCAAAGCAAAAGCCTGCTTCTCCATAATATTGTAGTTCAGGGCAACATCTCTTAAAGCTTTGCTGAAGAAAGCTATGGGTTGTTCATACCCTTCACTGTTCTTCTGCAGTAATACAACTGCTATAGTATGCTCAGAAGCGAAAGAAAAAAGATAGAAATCTTTAGTGAAATCAGGACTAATCAAAACTGGGGCTTCTGTGAGTGCTCGTTTGACCTGTTCGAAGGATTGTCTGGACTCAGGGTCCCATTTTATCTTTGAGTCCTTTTTTAGCATATTGGTAATGTTTCGAAGGAGCTCGGCTAGATTAGGAATGAATCTTCGAAGAAAGTTAATTTGCCCAATAAAGGACTGAAGCTCTTTTAGATTTCTTGGATGTTCTACCTTTAGTATGGCCTCTATTCTGCTAGGGTCAATTTTGATTCCCTCCTTATAGATGATATGTCCGAGCAGTTTACCTTCTTCTAACCCAAAAAGACACTTCTTGGGATTTAAAGAAATCCCGAACCTTCGGCACTTCTCAAAAACTCGTCTTAGGTGCCGCAGGTGTTCATCATCAGATTGGGAAAACACGGTTACATCGTCTAGATAGACGACAATAAATTTTCCTGATTCTTCTATGAAGGCGATGTCCATTGCCCTCTAGAAGGTGGCTCCTACATTCATCAGACCAAAAGGCATCTTCACATACATGAAAGTGCCCCATGGTGTGGTGAAAGCGGTTTTTTCCTGATCGTCTGGATGAACTAGGACCTGGTTGTAGCCTGAGAAACCATCTAGGAGAGAAATTCGACTGGACCCGACCACTCTTTGCAGGAGGTGATTTATTTTAGGCAAGGGGTAATTATCTTTCAGGGATGCTTTGTTCAGATTTCATAAATCTATGCAGAGTCTGATTTCCCCGGTCTTCTTACGGGTAGGGACTAAATTAGAAACCCACTTAGAGAAACGTAGTGGGACTATGATCTTGGCATCATACATTTTCTTAATCTCTTTTTCTATCAAGGGAAGCAACTTGGGATTTATCCTCCTAAGTTTCTGCCTAAATGGTTTCTGGTCTTCCTTTATGGGAATCCTGTGTTGTATGATGCTGGTGTCATAGGCTTTCAAATCTTCATAGCCCTAGGCAAAAACGTCTGAATAATCTTGGAATAGCTCAGTGTACTTAAGCTTTTGTTCTGGGGGTAAAGATTTGGATAGTTTGATCATCCTAGGCTTCTCTTCAGTTCCTATGTTGCAGTCCTCTACCTCTTGCCCATGAGCTTCTATTTTTGGTTTCTTAGCTACATCGTCATTGTCAAACAAATCTTCTAAAGGGACACGCCCTCTAAATAACACATTGCTTTTCAATTGTAAAACATCGACATCTATTTCGTCATCTCCTAACTCTCCTAAATCTATTGTATCATCTGTATCTACAGTATTAACACTATCCATTTCAAACTCAGAATTATTTACATTCTCTTTTTCATTTTCTACATCTATGTTTGTACATTCAAACTCGTTCTTGCATTGCAGAAAGTCATCTATCTGATCGTCGTTTCCAAACACTTGCCAGTACCTAATATAATCGGGCACTGTCGGTCTGCATTTCACTTCAACAGTGTATGAGCGAGTTTGGCGGAAAGGAATCTTACAGGAAGCAGTTGACGTAGCTAATCCGTCAGCTAGGATGTTTTGTCCCCTTGGCATTGCCTGCAAGTCAACCTCACTAAAACACTTCAAAGCATCAAGGGAAACATTCCTATAGGCTCTGAGGCGCGGGTGTTTAGCAGCATATTCCCCTTTAATTTGTTTAATTATTAATTCAGAGTCACCCCTTACCATTATTTGCTTAGCACCAACCTTTTTCAACAACTTCAGATCGAGCATTAAAGCTTCATACTTGGCAACGTTGTTAGTGCAGTGGAAATTCAACTTATAGGAATGATTTTCCGAATACCTTCTTTGATGGTTATGCAACCAGACTCCAGCTCCTGCTCCTTCTTTACTCATGGCTCCATCGAAATCCATACTCCAGAAATCAGCGGGGAAATCTTTCGTGATTACATTTTCCCTCTTTTTTGCCTCACCGTTCTCTGGACCTTCATCTTGACCAGCTATATCTTCCACCAGCTGAATATCTGGCTCTTCAGTATCACAGTCATTGTACAAGATGAACAAATCTAAATCGGAATGAGCAGAGTAAAGGGGGTAATTGTGTGGTTTCTCTTGACTGCTGACCATATACTTCATTAGTGTTTCTCTGTATAACCTCCTCTGTTGTCCGAACACTGGTATAGTGGCGTAAGACATATCCAGCTGCAGGGTTCCTTTCAACTTAGCTCCCCAAGACCGGGATAACAACATACCATACTTTGGCGGGATATCTTCAACCACCACGTCCATTACCATAGTTTTCGAAGGGATCTGAACCAGGGTGATGTACAAATCTTTAATCAAACCAATGCATTTGACTTTGCTAGAGTCAAATGAGTGTATATCTTTATAAGGCCTGGTGACCTCCAATCCCAGTTTTTCCATCACGGCTTTAGGCATCAGATTATGTGAGGCACCTGAATCCAGCATGGCATTATGCAATATCAAATCATGTATGTTCAAACTGATGTAAAAGGGAGCTACATCACCGGTATCATCTCGACCATCTACTTCAGGTCCAAAAAGGAGTTCGGGATGATCGTCAGTAAGGTTCACAGTGTCTGAATGTGTCAGTGATCCAATAGTCAAGGCCTTGGTGCCTATGTCAGGTTCAATGGCTAACTCTTTTAGTACTTGTGAACGATAACCGCTTCTTCTTATCAACTCTGTAAGTGGGATAGGAATTTTAATTTTGGCCAATTCTCCCTCCAGGCTGAAAGGACCAGGAGTTCGGGTTTGATTCGTTGATTCTGATTGGTCCACCATATTCTTCCTTTCAAAAGTACCGGGAGAATCAACGGGTGGAACTTCGGGCTGTGCAGGTCTTTTCAGTATGGTGATGTTTTTCTTTAATGGAGGGTCAGCTTTATTCTTCCCAGAAACCTTATCAGGAGTCTTTCCGGTAGTAGGTTCAAGGGTTTCTTGGATTCAACCGTTTTCTGTGTTTCGGTCGCCTTCTTGGATGAGGCCTCTACCATTTTCCTGCTGCGCAGATCATACTGCCTGTGTGCCTTCAGAATAGCATTCTCAAGGACCTGTTGTGCCTCATCTTTGGTTTCCTCACTTACCTTTGTTTGATTTAGCAGAAAGAGTTCCTGCTCTTCTTGGGTGAGAAAAATGGTCTCATTATCATGGATACCCATAAGGTTAATGTGAGTGTCCTCCAATTCTTCAATCACGTCCTCCCCTTCATCAGCATAGGTTTCCTGTAGGGGAGGTCTGATCGGCTGATCTGGTCCTCTCTCTTCTCGTTGATCTCTAGGATCTCTCTGTCTGATCTGAGGAGGGTTTCTTCTGAAATTGGGGTTCCGAATCTGAGGAGCAGGTGTGTCGTCTCTCAGAGGATTTCTATCTGAAATACTCGTTCTTTCTATCAATAATGCCAATGATCTGACTAAAGTATCCAATTTGGAATCGGTGTTAGATGTGGAAGGTTCTTCCTTGATCGTGACTCTCCTTTCAGTCCTTTGATGTGCCCGTTTTGCCAACAGATTGGCCTCTACACTGATAGCACTCTTTTGCATATCTTCAAGGGTAGCGACATTTATTTCTCTTAATTGATAAGACATGTCAGCATCGAATCCATCCAGGAATTTAATCAACGCCAAGCCCCGGGGAGGTTTAATTTCAGTGGGGATTGCATTATACAAATTGTTAAAACGGGTGCAATAATCTTGTACTGTCTCCCCTTGGTTTCTTTTTATATTCTCGTATTCCGACAGTATTTGGAGAGGGTTTTTCTTTACCTCCCATCTGTCAAGAAAAATTCTCTGAAACGCGACAAGGTCAGGGATTGAGGCGACGGGTAAGGCTTTGAACCATTTCTTGACGTCCCTTGTCAGGCTCTGGGCGAACAGTCTCATTTGAACGTCAACTTCGTCAACTTCTTGAAAATCCAAGTAGTCGTTCATTTTATCCACATGTTGTTGCGCGTTTAATGTTTCGGTTGCGTCGAACTGTGGAAGTCTGGTCTGGTAGTCTTGGGGCATGGCATGTAGTGGTGCGGCTAACACCAAAGGGGCATATCGAGCGGCCATGACGGGTAGAGGAGGTGAGACGACGACCTGGGTGGTTGGAGAGGTAGTGACGGAAGATGAAGTCGATGAAGGACTAGGAAACACTGAGGTAATGATTTGTAGTTTATTCGTAGGAGACAAGACTTCCGGGGTTCGAGGTTGCAACACAGTTGGGTCGAAGACGAGTTTAGACGCAAAGGTTTCAGACCGTGTTCTAACCAGGTTTCATAGCGGAAAAAGATCAAGATCAAGGTTTTGAGGGATGTCTGGTTCTCTGGAAAAAGAAGGAGACTTGTGAAGGAGGGTATAACTCGCTGAACTGGTAGCTAAGGTCTTTCGCCTCAACAACTACTCAGGATTATCTATCGCTGTAGAGGGTTCTGGCTCTGGAAGAGATCGAGTGTGAACTTTCTTGGGAGCCAGAACTCTTTTTGGGTTTTTATATCTATATATTTTTTATTTTTTATTCCCTGGTGAAGGAAACTAGGGGTGATTTCTAAGCTGACGTCGTCTAGCTTCCAATTTTTCCTGAGTAGCTATGTCTCATTCAATGGCTGCCCATGAACGTTCGAGTTCTTCTCAGTTATTGGCAGTTTTGAGGATTATGTTGAAAAGGTTTGACGCAATATGTGTTTGATTCGCTAGTCCGGGATCGATATTAGGTTGTACTGCTGTAGGGACAGTCATAGAGGAACATTTAGCGTGGGAAAAGTTTCAAAGGGAGATTTTGAAAATAATATGTACAGAGTTAATCAACCTCCAATCATTACTTTCTTCTTAGAGTCAAACTTTCTTCAGGGGGAAGAAAAGTGAGGTATTCCGTTTTAGTTCATCCCCAATATGGTCGCCCATTATGTTAGCACTCTGTAAATTTCCGAGAGGTTGAAAATAAGAGATCTACAAAGGTAACCTTAACCAACCGCTTTTAAAGCTGGGATCTAGCCCTTCCAGCTTCAGAGAGGGATCTCTCTATATGATTTAGCTTTGTTTTTAGTTTAGATATTAGGCTAGTTAAAGGCACGAGTTTGTTTTGTTGTAAAAGTGGTTTATCAATCTGGTTGAGACGGTCTACACATCCATGGGCTATGGGGTCTGTATTTAAACTAATAATCGATACAACCAGAAATGCTAAAGAAACCTCCACAGGGCGAGGTAATATACTCACTGGATCTTTGTAAATTAAAATGCTGGAAGGAAGAAAGATGAAGAAAATAACTCCAACTAACAAGCAATTAAGAAATTATTAATTGAAGGTATTAGAAGATAAACATATAAATCTTTAGAATCGGGAACAGGGTATCAGAGATAAATCCTGCAACATAACGCTATTCATAAAGATTAGATTCAGAAAACAAAATGAACATAGAGAAAGAAAAACATTTAACATAGAAGATCAACGTCACCAGCGAACATACGCACGAATCCTGTGAATGCCTCTTCTTTATTAATGGTCGGTCTCAAAAATAGTACAGCTTGATAACAATAGGGTGTGCGAATCAACAACCCTCAATACTTCGAGAGTTGAAGTATTTATAATTCAATTTACAAACGTTCCTGTCATAACTGATCAGGACGTGCTCATTCTATTTTTAGTCTAACTACTTTAACTAATCAAAAACTATTTGATGACTCATTACAACTGTATGCGGGAATTTCTGGGGTAGGCCGTTGGCGAGATGCCTTCGAAATCTCTTCTGACTGGACCGGTGACTGGAAGGTGAAAACTCATCTACTAAACTAGTAGATCACACAGCTCTTCCCATCTGATATGACCTGGCACTGTGACTTTAAGCAATCTACAATACACTTCATCCATGTTTGTGTATTTAGAAAATGTAGGCTTGATGATGAATATGTGTTTAATCTCATGCTGGATACTAATATCCAACTGCAAGGCATCCATGAATGCTTTTCCTGTGATGCTTCCCTGTATACCTGCAAACTTGGGATTGTCCTTAGACACTTCAGTCAACCTTTTCTTGTAATCAGGGAGTGTCATCAATTTGTCATTAATGAACTTCAGGCCAGGAAGTCCCTTCCTCTGGAGAGAATCTATCTTATTGAAAAACTTCTGCACTCCTTGATCCATAACTTGAATCTTCTCGTCAAGCTGAAGCATGAGGCCCCTTTTGGTTAGGACTCTTCTGACTTCAAGTATAGTTTATGTTTTGTCTTCAATCTTTAATTCTTCTAGTTCCTCCCTGGTCTTTGAATTCAGGAACCTTATGATTTCATTCGCCTGGGCTGGCATGTCTCCCAGCTCCGTTCTGATTTTCTCAACTGCCTGTTTGCTCCTCTCGAGCAACTCATTTTGTTCAAACATGATTTGAACCATTGGCCAGATTTCATTTATGGACTTGGAAATATCCGTCCACACAATTTCTTTCACCTCTGCCAAAGTTTTTCCTGCCATCGTCTATTTCTGGAGCTGTTGTAACTCCTTCTTGATTTGCTCATTCACCTGTTTCTCTTTGGATAGACTAGTCTGGAAAGAAGTCTTTAGCTCTTGGAGATTCTCCACTTCTTTCTTAAGCCTGTCGATTTCCGACTCTTGCAGGTTCATCCTCTCCATAGACTTGGCCAAGTTTGTTGTTCCCTCCGGTAGTGGAACTGATGCAGCAGATGGAATGGATGTCACTATTGCTGTGCTCAATCCTGCAATTGGGATAGCACTTAATAGGATGCCTTCCATTGTCTTTGTCTTCTCTTTCTCTTTTAGCAGTCTTTCCATCTCAGCCTCCATCTCCTTTAGCTGAGCATTCTGCTCCATGAGTAATTTTAACATCTCATCCTTTTCCCCTTCCTTTTCGGCTATCTCCTTTGTCTGTGGGTCCTCTGTTGGAGGGAGCTTAAGCTGCTTCCTTAAGGACGCGATGTCAACATTTTTCTTTTTGATCATTTCTTCGGCAGCCTTGACGTTCGCAGGGTCGTAGCCGATCTTGAGGACCAGCTCCTCCAATGTCTTGATTTTGTTGTCTTTCGCGAAAGATGATATTTTCTCCAGCTTCAGTTGGGTCTGGGCATTGCTCAAAGCTACCCGAAATTTTGATGCAGATGCTGTAGCGTGGGCCAAAGTGTGGAAAACCATCTCCCCAGTCTGCTTGTGCAGATCCATCTGATCTGCTGGGTGCACGTCTTTCGCTTGAAACTCAAATGTGGCTCTTTTATAATCTGATATAACCTTGGGATCCAGCACTTGTGCTTGGAGGTAAGCCATATGCATCCTACCTTTTTCTGTGTCAAATGCTGAAAGAAGCCTGTGCTGAGCTGAGGACGACTGCTTCTGAAACTGGGCATAAGGGTTGGTAGTAAGAGTCTAGTTTTTCTTCTTGATCAAATCATATTTTTCAAAAATGCCCAACTTGGGCCCAGTCTTACTCAGCGGAGTATCTAGGGGAGAACCTCTGGATTTTATTGTTGTTGATATTGCCTTATGTTGACTCGATCCAAAAGATAGAGTGACTGGCTTGACCGTTGTGGTAGTGATTGTGGTGGTAGCAACTTCCTGTTCTATTGTTGTGCCAGGCACTGAAACTGTCTTTGGATTTTTGGAGTGTGTTCGGAACTCTTCTGATGACACCTCTGTTACCGGAGGAGATGACTCCTGTCGGGGTCTCTTCTCTTTGTTGACCTGAGGTATGGTAGCGGGTAGCGCACTTGTCGAGGGTGTTTGTTGTTCCACCTCAGTCTGTTGTTCCTCGTCAATCAAAGTATCAGGCTCCCATTCTGTCTGATTTGCAAATTTCTTGATCTCTGGCTTGGGCTCATGTGCATACATAATGCTCTTGTTGTTCACCCTCATTTCAGAGATGATCCCATATGGATCGTAGTGCCAGGCGAAACTCTTAAAGAATTTCATCTCCTTCAATATTCTGTCAGCTTCCTCGCCAGCACCTCTACTATTGCAGATAAAAGAACCTATCTGCCCTTTAATCCTCAATTGCTGTTTCTTTTTTAGTGAAACAAAGTGAATATCATCAGAATTCATAATCCGCCTAATATATTCTAATGCAAAAATTCTTACCGGTACATATCTCGGCAACTTGTAAGGTGCCAACTCGCACCCAAAAACTCTGATTTCGGTATAATTCTGGAAAATGTACCAGTCTCCGGTCTTTGCATTGTCCGAGAGCTGCAGAATTCTCTGGACTTCTTCATTTATTCGTGGCTCAGGCCTGCCACCCAACATGCTAACCACCAGATGGTAAAACTGATCGATAAAAGCTTTGAAGTCGTATTCGGTCGAGTCACGCCTCAGAAGAGAAGTCCATGCTGTGACAGGCTGGGGCTTCCCATCGGCGTCCATCTTCTGCATGGAGAAATTGAACCTATCGGCTTGAAAATAGACGAACATGTAGGCCAAAATGGATGAATACCTGAACATGCCCTCTGTGGTGAAATTCACAAATTGCTCATGGATGTTATTGGCCAAGAAGGTGTTGTAGTCGAATTGCGTGGTCGGTTGTTCATCATTTGAGAAAATGGACATAAAACCCAGGATGGGCTCGTCTACCCATTGATAAGAATAGTAACCAAGCAAGGCACACAGAGAAGAGATAATTTGATTTCCTTGGGTGGAAAACATGGAAGAAGGGTACGGGGGGCTGGTTGACGGGAGTGGAGCGGAAGAGGGGAGAAAAATCTTGAAGATATGAGCCCTTTGAGGGAATGTCATTCTATGATATAACTAAGTGAGGATTTCTAAACTGAATGGGGACGCAGATTCTGCACGGGTAACTTGCATCATCTGGTCAATATCTTCGGGGGTGATGAATAAAAGGACGTCTCCAGATGAAGAAATGATGGCTTTTTGTTCGGGGATGTAATGGGATTGGCATTTGAGGGCGAATTCTGGGAAATGATGAATCTGGGGGAAGAGATACAGGGGCAAATTGGACTCCCAGAGTCCAATTTCGTCACTCTGGTCTAGGAAGACTTCCCGGAGCCATGACTGCAGATCAGAAAAGTTGAAACTGCAGACAGTATCCGCAATCAAACGGTCTTTATCAACCAAGGGAACTTTATCCAGGTCAACCGGAGGAGGAAGGAGAGGATTTTCTTCTTCTTCCGCTTGTCTGGGCTTTGGCACCATTTCAACAACTGTACCTACACATAAACAATACGTTAGTGGGGTCAACTGGACTGTAGGTGAAGGCGATGAGGAAGCAATGGAGGGATAAGAGGTTTCTGACGCGACGGAGGAATAACGAATGAAAAGGGAAAACGGTAGTTTTATTCAAAATTGGGGTTGGTTTGGCGCGGGAGATACGGTCAACATGAAAATGGGCATATTATCCAGTTATTAATGGACAACGGGCCACTTGGGGTGATATGGCAGGTGACGGAGACCAAAGTATACGGACGACTAACGTGGATGTTTGTGATTGGGGGTAAAAGTCGCCAGAGGAGGCTGTCCATGAGTGAAGGGGGTTATGGTACTGATAACATGGACTGGGGGAAGTTATGGGAAGTGACCCGACCCCAGGAGCAAGTGGACCAAGTGGGCTCAGTGGAGGGTGACGTCCGGGGGCGACGGGATGTCAGGAAACATGTGGAGGATGGGACTTCTGAACCAATAGGACAACGCCACATGTAACAAGGGGCCCGCCGTAAGGAAAATTCATTCCGAACCCCCCCCCTTTGATTAAAAGCAAAATGCCAAGGGGGGTCCAGAATCCATCGTTATCCATTGATCTGCGCGTTGGATTCCTGACCGCAGATCTTAGCTTGCTCTTTAATACCAATTCCGGACCCCCCCCCTCCATTAAAGGCAAAACGGAGGGGGGGGGGTCTGGAATTCAATGTGGATCATCGATTTGAGCGCTCCGCTTAGATCCGTTCAGATCTGCGCCTGCGTT
>ML782690.1:410293-426084 GCA_009831015.1 Picea engelmannii | reverse complement strand
TCTGTCTAAAATAACATTATCTTCAAAAGTGACAAATCGTTGGAAGAGTCTGACTAAATTTACTTGATCCAAAGGTGCCCTGGGACCATCTGCAACATATAGCTTCTTGAAAAATCTAGTAGCCTCTCCTTTAGTCTCCTCCTAGCCTCTGAAGGTCTAACCAGTATCATCATCTATCTCCCAGATATGCTTCTGGTTTCTTCTGGCACTAGAAACTTTGTGGAAAAATTTAGTGTTACGATCACCACTTTTTAGCCAAGTAGCACGACTCTTTTGGCGCCATTATTCCTCTTCAAATTTTATTATATCATTTTGCTCAGATTCTAAATATTTCAAATGAGAATATAAAGTGGTGTCCAACCCTTCTCTAGACAGTCCCGGGTATCCCTGACTAATATCTTCCTCCAGTGATTCCAACTTACGAAGCTTTTCGCGCCGGCTATGCCTCGCCCATGCCTTGATTTGGGACTTTGAAGTTTTTAATTTCCAAACCATTCTATATTGAATATT
This sequence comes from Picea engelmannii, assembly GCA_009831015.1. NCBI lineage: Eukaryota > Viridiplantae > Streptophyta > Pinopsida > Pinales > Pinaceae > Picea > Picea engelmannii. The sequence continues at coordinate 425,574 of ML782690.1, read as the reverse complement.
CGGCTCCTCCAGAAAAACAACATCCTTCCATACTTCTTCCAAAATCAATTCAAAATCCGTCTTCGCTAGCCAAGTTGGATTTAACTTAAACAGATATGCCACCTGTACTTGAGTGAAATAAAATTGTGCAATCACTAGTGTGTGATCATAAATGAAAGGGATCTCGACCCATGAATGATGTCACCCAACCTCCAACAATAGACTTTCCGCAACTAGAGAACGATCCAACCTTTTAGCAATTCCTGTGCCCCCAACTCTACCATTCCTCCAAGTAGGTACCAAAGTATCCAGAGCCAAATCGACCAATGAGTGATTGATCCAGGTGGATATCAGTGGCCACCCACCTTTTCTAACTGGCTCAAAACAATTTTCTGGCAATTTTGACAATTTATTATTTTTAGCAGTTTTAACTTCCGGGGCCATTTTGAGGGCCTAAATGAAGGTTTTTTGGGATCGAGCTTATCAATTATAACCAAATATATGATTGAGCCCTAAAAATTATTCTCCTCAACAATACCTTTCCAACGGGATATCATATGCCTAAAACGAAGATCATATACATAAGTTACGACCCTGGGAAGTTGATGTACTAACTTACCCAAACGGGGCCCACATGACTTTTGGCGCTTCATCTCCTAGGGTTGGGTTTTTGGATATTTAGGATTTTTGGCATTCCGGTTTATTGAAAAAAGGCCTTTAGAGCCTGATTGTAATCATCTTCTTGCGAATGAGCGCATCTGTCACATCTCTTCTCAGAGATACGCTGCCACCATTCCAACAAGCTTGTTTCCGCTGCATTTCACAGTTTCATCTTATTTCCTTATTGAATAGAAAACCATTTTTACTGTATCTCTGTTATTTTATGTTAAGCACCTGTTAATAATATGTAGTCATTTCGTTCTGCTCATAAAATCTGGATCAGTGGTATCAGAGCAGGCTTCTCTTGATCGTTTTTCAGTGCATGTCCCCGACGAGGTTCGAGTATAGAAAGTTGAGCCTCGATATTGTCTCTCTTGAAGAAAATCACTCTTGCATGCCCAAGAAACCATCCATGGTGGAAGAAAATAAAAACGATGGAGCAGATGATCCTATAAGTTTTTTTCTTGAGCAAGCTCTCACGTGACAGAGGGACGAAATGATGGAGAATTTTCTCCACATCCTTCAACGCCTCCCGATAGAATCAAGCACATCTTCATCAAGCGACCACTTTGGAGGAACCTCACCTTTTAAGGTACAAGTCAATTTTGATATTACTATATTTGAAGGACATATAGATGCGGATGCCCTAGATAAATGGTTAAATCTGTTAGAAGGTTATTTCTCTGTTCACAATTTTTTCGACAGAGAAAAGATCATCTTAGCGCTCCTTAAGGCTCTCCCCCATGTCAAACATTGGTGGGAAACTTATTGGGAGTAGAGTTTCATAGAGGAGTCTAAAATATATGGGGCCAAGCCCACTTGGGATTTTTTTATGGATGCGATAAAGGAACAATATTACCCTGTTGGCAACTATGAGGACCAGTACATTTGGTTTTGAAATACCGTGGGGCTCTACACAGATACATCCACACTGAAATGGATTTTCTGGACATCTCATCACTCGGTGTTGTTTATCGATATGCTGTTAAAATCGAGCAAAAATTTAAGCACCAGAACAAACGAGAGTTTGGGTCTGCAAATACGCAACAGCCAAAGTATGACAAAGACGACCCTAACAAATAGTCTCCCAAAAACTATTCCAAGCCACAGGAAAAGAAAGGCCATGGGAAGACAAAGGACACTGGAAAATGGTGTGATTTCCACAAAATCCCTTGGCACAACACCAATGAATTTCGCTCAAATAGTCATTGGTGGTCGAGATCAAAGACAAGGAGCCGAACCCTGATTTAGAATTTGATTACGAAAATACTAGTAAAGGACAAATCATTGACGTAGACCCCACTGCTATTGTCGCGACTGCAACAATTCAACCAGAAGAACCAACAGATCCTGAAGAGGGGGAGCACCTTTTTCATTCACAGATGTGGGTGAAGGGGACCCCACTACATTTTATTGTTGATAGGGGAAGCCAAAAGAACCTCATCTCAGCAGAGGTCGTCAAACAGTTGGGATTGTCGACAAAACCACACCCGCGACCATACAACATCGGGTGGCTTCACCAAGGACGAGATCTTCGTGTCAACCAACAGTGTTGATTGTCATACGCCATCAATCCCTTCAAGGATGAGGTATTATGTGATGTTTCCCCACCAGATGTCTGTGATGTTCTCTTAGGCTAGCCATATATGTGGAGACGCCATATTGTTTATGAGTCTTGACCCCATAGTGTCATTGTTTCTCTAGGGGGTCATCTCTATAGAATACCAGAGGTAGTTCTGACTATTGTTCCAATAAACAGTGCTACAAGGTAGTATCCCATACTGCAAAATTCAACTTCTTCACAATCTGTTCAAAAGTGGAACATAAGGACACTGCAACCACTACAGCCTCGCCCCAAGCACCTTCTATCCAACAGAAGCAGGTCGACAAGGTTGTAGAAAAGCGAAAATATTCTTTCTGCACACCATCCTCTCGTGTAGCTCGACTTGTTGAACAACCTCAACCTCAACAATTTCGTGACAAACTTCCACAAATTGAGCAGCGCGACGTCTCCAACAAGGCAAGCAACTCACCAAGATGCAGATTCAACAAACGCTTTTCCCTCTCCCCTGGGCACTCAATGCAATGAAGACCATTTCTTCCTAAGGAAGGAGGATTGATCCATGTGGATATCGATGGCCACCCACCTTTTCCAACTGGCTCAAAACAATTTTCTGGCAATTTTGGCCATTTACTATTTTTAGCAGTTTTAACTTTCGGGGCCATTTTGAGGGCCTAAATGAAGGTTTTTTTGGGATCAAGATTCTCAATGATATTTGATGGCATGATTGATCCCCCAAAATGAATCTCCTTGACGATACGTTTCCAACGGGCTATCATACGCTTAAAACAGAGATCGTATGCAAAAGTTACGACCCCGGGAAGTTGATGTACTAACTTACCCAAACGGGGCCCACATGACTTTTGGCGCTTCATCTCCCAGGGTTAGTTTTTTGGATGTCTAGGGTTTTTTGAATTCCGGTTTATTGTAAAAATGCCTTCAGAGCCTCATTTTAATCATCTTCTTGCAAATGCGAGTAGCCGTCACATCTCTTCTCAGAGATAAGCTGCGACCATTCTAGCGAGTCTTTCACTTTGTATTTTTATAGTCTCTGTACATTTATTTCATTAATATAAATCATGTATTACTGTATATTTGTGTTTATGGTTGCATCTCTAATACATTTATGTTATATTATTGAATATCTGCGATATCTCTGTGCATTTCTTTATTATATCTCCGCTCTCATTTCGTGCCGAAAATAATTCGGATCAGTGATCCTTGATCAAATCTAAAAAATAGTCCGCATGTTGATCCAGATGAGCCGATGAGCCCAAAAATTCCTCCGCACCTGTGGTGAAATTCAGGTCTCCTGCAAGGATCAAGTTTTTAGCAGCTAGCAATCCATATGACACCAATCGATCCCAAAATAAAAGTCTGTCGTTACAAGGATCGTACACATTTAGAAAATTTGCAGCTCTATTATTTTCTAAAGTAATGCCCGGAAGTAATATTCCTCCACCACAAAGAGTTGGGTCCAGGATAAACTTGTTAGGGTCCCAAGTCACCAGGAGACCTTCCGGGGTACCTACCGAACTAACAGCATACATAAACCAACTAGGAACAATTTTTTTCATAAACAATTGAGCCTTGTCCTCAGCAACAAGTGTCTCTTGTAAAAAAATAATATTGGGTTTGACTTTAATGAGTAATCTACACATGGAGGAAGAATTTAGGGATCCTCCCACCCCTCTCACATTTAACGAGAGCATGATCATATTTTAGACCGTGCAAGGGATTTTAATCCTCTAAGTGCCCCAGCGTCAGAAACAATAGAAGTATTGGACTCAAGTGTAACAACAGAGAGTGTAGATTTTTTACGGGCACTCTTCGTCTTAATGGGCGAGGTCTCAAAACCCAAGCCTCTATACCAAGCGTAGCTGGGCCTAGCCCCCCACTACCTTTCCCTGGATTGAAGGACAAATCAGTAGATAAAGGTGAAGGAATACCAATATTTCCCTAAAAGGTGATGAGAGGAGTAGTAGCCCCCACCTCATGTAAAAGAGGCACCAAAGTATCCCGTGTCTCCACCAACGAACAATCATCCAGGTCCTCCTCTCTAAAGCCCGAGAGTATAATATTTTCCTTAACCCCCTCCTCAACCTCAGAAGGAGGAACCTCAGAGTAATCAGTACAACCATCAGTGTGAGGGCCCGACCCAAGTAAGTTGCTAGGAACTAAAGAACTCATCCTAGACTCTTCCCGGGAAGGAGAGAAATGAAGGTTAACTGACTTAGTCATAGTCCCCGAGTGACTAGGTTCATCGAAACCCAAACCCACAGAGTCTATCTTAGAAGTCTGAATAGGTAAACAAGGATGTACACTCTGGCCAGACTCCGACTAAAAACATTCTTTTCCATAGAGGTCAGAGAATGATACAAAACATGAGAAAAGGACCTCGGCTTACCTGTAAGAGTATCAGGATCCAATGTAGGTGGAGAGTCATGCACCTTGAACATAGTAAAATCACGTACAATGGAGTCCACAATAGGTGAATCATATCTGGGAAACTTTTGAAGGCAAGAAGATTTAGACTCCTCCTCATCTACCATGACCGAACATGAATTTTTCAAGTGTCCAATCTTTCAACACAATGTGCAACGAAATGGTAGACCCAGGTAATCCAGCCTCTGTGAAAACATCTGTCTCTCCACTGAATATCAAGTGTCTCCAACAACCTTGAATGAATGTCCACCTCAACTAAAACTTGACCCAACTTCCTGTCTAGAGCTCCAAGTGCTTGTTCATACACACCAATAAAATGACCTATAGAATTTCCAATCACCATTAGAACCTTTAAGGTCCAGAAATTAAGCGAAAGACCGGGTAAAAGAACCCATAGGTGTCTAAACTGGAAGTAGTCCTGTGCAGGGTCGAAAGAAAGCCGCCAACATTTTAACATAATACTACCACCATCATGAGGCCATGGTCCCTCTAGAATATTTGCGGTGTCTTCTGGAGAATGAAAATTAAAACCAAACCATCCCCACGGAAGGTAAAAAACCATTGGAACATAGCCCAAAATGGGAAGCCAATGAGTCTTTACCCAGTTGTAAAGAGGTGTGATACACCTGCTGCGATAAGAAAACCGCCCCACCAAAGCATTCAACGCAATATTTGTCGCTTCTTCCAGACCGAGGTCGTCCCCCAAAATCATTTTCCTTCTGGTCCAGTTCGATGGCCATGCTTTTCGAGCGTTAAGTCTCTGGAGCCCCAACTTAGGAATATTACCCACAGTATAACCGGTGACCTGCGAAGAGCCTCCTTATGGACACAGACGTGAGACACAATCGTCCTTGAATGCAAAAGTTTCCCAAGCACTGATAACCGACGAAACAACAAAAGGTGGAGGAACCTTTCGGTGAGAAGGAGAAGGAGGCAAGGTAGACGACGAAATCGAGGGTAATAACTCTCTGCTGGTGTGAATTTCTGGGGATAAGTGCGAAGGGGTTGAATCAAATAGACCCACCCTGTTTGAGGCCTCCTCGTTAGCCGCACTCATGAGTGCATTGACGACCTCCTCCGTCATCTAGTCACACAAAGTAATATAAAATCGCCACCTAGAATCCACAGTTAAAGCACCTCAGGAGTGAAAACCAAACTAATCCACAGGTCCAATAAGAAGAGGAATCAGAGTAATGACAGTAATGGTAGTCAGTAGAGGAGGACAAGGTGAATTAAAAACACTGTCAAATCCAGGATGGAAATGATAGAGTATTAAAAGAACTTCTGAACCTCCAGAAGAGCCAAATAGGCCCCGCCAAACAAGGAGGAAAGGAAACAAGGGCCACCTACCTGATATTCCTCCAAAAAAACATCACTAAAAACTAGAAGTCGACCATCGACAAAAAGAGAGACAGTAAGCATCGACCTGTAAGAAAAACACCACAGAGATAGGAACCAAGTCACCTAGGAAACCCCAGTGCCATTAGTGGCAAGCTCCAAGGAGTTGTAGGTTTCAAAATTTCGTTCCCACCCAAGGTGAAAAAATTTCGTCATCGCCAAACTCGCCATGATGTACATACACAATACTAAATCGAGGATTAAAATTGGGTTATTACATTTAATCTCTTTGTTATGAACAAGGTTATGGTTAACAATAAAATATACAATCAAAATAGGAGAAAGGGAGAAAATCCATATAAGATAATAAAAGTATTCTATAGTAATAAATAATATGAGTGATATAAATCCCAAGCCATTATCTCAACTGGTTGTTGCCAATATTGATGGGAATTTGTCTAGTTTTGTGCCTGCAGGTGCTTGGTTCAAATCCCCTTAGGTTAGGTGCACAAGTATATGCTGATGGATTTAATAAGGATGCCATTTACGAATATGGGGAAGCATCCCTTGGGTTTTCTCATGATGCTTTCCTTGGAAAAAATTATGAGTGATACAACTACTCGTGACATTGTAAATACCATTGAGTGGTCACAAGTATGAATGTTCATTGCAGTCTTAGCATTTCGATTCGAAAACAAATTGGTGATAAGATTATGTTGGCCTTTAACAAAGGTTATTGAAGTATATGATGCTTAATTAATCTCTCAAATAAAATCTCCAAGGGAAAAAATAAACATACAATAAGATAACATGGGTTTGATTTAGGGGTGAGTGATTTGAATGCAGCTACAAGGATTTGATGCATAGCTTCACATGTGTTAAGATCCATATCCCATGTCAACCTCATCAAACCAAACCAACAAACCACACTTGGTCCTAATTTCTCTTACAGGGTTTGGGGTAGTGCCCTAGATCCACAATAATATTTGGCTTAAATAACACCATGCACACCAAGTCCTACCTTTGCGTGCCAATTTCCAACGCTTGCATGCATGCCACAACTCCTTCTGCGTGCCTAAACTCTACACACACGCTTTTCATCCCATGCACTTTCTTCTAACCAAGAATGGTTACTGTTGCCAAGACCATTATAATACGTTGCATCAACAATTTGGTAATCGAATTACCTTCAGCGTAATTGAAATTTATTCTTATGTATACTATGTATGAATTAAAGGCATAGATAGAGCATAAAATAATTAGTTGTCCTTTATTTCTCTCTCTCTTTTTTTTTTTTTTTATCAGGAGAAAATTCGCACAAAATTATATTAGGAATATTTATTTTTTACATCGACAGATCAGAGCTCAAAGTAGCTAGTTCTTTCGGTCTAAAAAGCCTCTCTTCACTCTCCAGAATCCATATCTCTACTTCCAAATGGCGGTAACAAATGTTAAACAAACTAGGCGAAGTTCCAACCTAGAACTAATAATAAAGAAGATATATCACAGTGCCCAAATAAAGGATTTTAAAATCTCAACTCACAAACAAAAACATATCAGTCTAGCCCAATAAAAGGAGAAAGACTATTAGAAATTTTTTAAATATTGTGGTGGGCCCTCATTTGCTCCATCCTAGTTGAAGTAGATTAATCTTCCTCTAGGCGCCAAGAGTGCTTGCTTTGATAATTTGTCAGCCTCCTCATTTGATTCCCTGAAGATATGTTGAAAGCTGGTGCCTTGGAAAGATGTCGCCAGGTCCCAAATCCCTCGCTTCCAGCCTTCAATATTGGTAGCTTGTAGATTTCCTTTTTGTTCCAACCAATCAACAACCACTTTGGAATCTCCCAAAATTTGAATATGGTGAATATCCAGGAGTTTCACAATGGCTAAAGTAACCCACACTCCCACTAATTCAACTTTTGTATTAGATCCTTCTCCGCAATTGAATATCCATCTAACATCTGGAGCATTTAATCTTTTCAATGATCCCCTTGCCCCGCAATTTGTTCCCCCGACAATTGATGCCCCATCGAAAAATGCCAAAGTGAAACCGTTTAAACGGAGAATAGGGCTCAATCTTAAGGCCTGCGATATAAACTCTGTTTGATGATTACTTAGCATACTTAAAGTCCTGTAGACAACTGTTCTTGTTGAGGGTGCCTTCCCTTCGAAACAGACTTTATTCCGTTCCTTCCATAGGAACCAACTCAACAAAACAGGGAGTTTTTTTGAAGTAGCTTTGTTCCGAATCCACGACTCCATACATTCATTTATGTTTTGTCCAATCCAAGAACAATTCAAATTCACAGTGTCCTTTGTTTCTCTTGATAACTCTACAACACAACATTGTATATAACAATTACTTGGTTATACAAACAATGTTATGCTCTAATTATCTTTGTGTGCATCTTTCTATTATTTTCTTCATTTTTATTCATGTTTTGACACCCATAACTTAAAAAAAGTAATATGTTTAAGTTGTCCTCCAATTTTTATCCCATAATTGGATTATTAAGAAATGTGTTTTTTTGTTCATGATAAAGAATCATGGAGTGTCAAACTTGGCTTGGTCAAATTGGTTAGGAGTCCAAATGATATCGATATATTATTCGAGACATTATTAATAAAGTTGGGTGATTAGGTCAATTAGTAGAATTGATTATCATGTTAGTTGACATAGTTGATCCAACATCAAATGTGATTGATGATGACATGGCGTATTTGCCTATGATGATCTATAGAAATTGAGGCGTTGAAATAAATCTGAAAAAGAGGGAAATGATCATAGTTTCTAAGGTATAGGTGCATTTTCAACAATATCGAATGCATATTGTGTTGTAATCTTGTATTGTTATATACTTTTTGGCAATTGTGAACGCTTTTGTTTGATTAGAGGGAGTTATGTGTTAGCTTTTAAGGTTACAACGAAAGTGCTTACACCATGTTGGGGGGTGCTTCATGAGATTTAGGGTACATGGTGTATGATTAACCCCCAAATGGTCCATGATGGATTTGCACTTTGAAGATGGCTTACTTAGTGGTTGCTTGACCTTAGCTAGGTGCTCGCATGATAATCTTCCTTAGGGAATTGGAGATCTTCAGATAGCTTGGCCACATAGAGGAGGTTGCTTGCTTGGAAAACACATTGCATTGGAAGAGGAACATTTGGCACTCAAGAGGAAAGCATTGAGCCATAGACAACATGGGGTAGCTTGGGGTCAATATGGGAAATTAATGGTTTGTATGTGCAAAAAGGAAGGAATTCGATTCTTTGTAAATTTTTTGAAATGAGTTTGGGGTGTTCTTGTCCTCGATATCCTTCATGAGGGTTTAATACGAAACATAGATAAATTATATGTAAAAAGAGAAAAAAATTGATTCTTCACAAAATTTTGAAATGAGAAAAGGATAAAAATTGTTAAATATGATATTATTTCTAAATAAAAAATATATTATTTTTTCAAAATAAAATAATATAAATTTTAACAAAAACAATATATATATATTTTAAATTTAAAGTTTACAAGTTTATTTTGAAGTTTTAAGTAAGCACATGAATATGAAGTAAAGAAAGAAAAAAAATCACGAATCTCTAATAAAGGGAATGGAGGAGAGTATCATTTATGTGAGATGAATATATAATCTCTATCTACTTAAAAAAATTTGAAGATAAGAAGTAAGGTTTGGTTGATGTAAATAAATGTTTAAGATAAAATTAATAAAAACTACACAATGTTTTTCTTTTTAAGGAATTGTTCATAACACACAATGTGAATGTTTCTTAGTATAAATTACATAGGGAGAAACTAATTAATCAAAGTAAAAACTATTTATTTGAAGATGAGAACCACACATGAATGAAGTATGGTAAGTTTTATAATATAATTTATGTTGTTTTTATAAAATTTATGATTTATTAGTTTTATAATATAATTTATGTTGTTTTTATAAAATTTATGATTTATTTTTTAAAAATTTAGTTATGTTTTAAAAGAGTATAATTCAATGTTTATGTTGCGAATCTATACCCCAAATGTAAAAGATTTGAAATTTCAACTTCAATTTTAATATAAATCAAGTTAAATTTATATAAAAGAGAATTTAAGTTTAAGAGGTTTAATTAAATTAATTTTTATCATTATTGTATATTTAATTAATTATATATTAATAAATATCTGATTCAAATCCTTTAAATATAATATAATAATCTATATCCACAAATTTATTACAATTACCATGAAGATATGAATATAGAAAGTATTCCATAATATTTTAAAAATAAATAAAACTCAAACATTAAAATATACCACTATATTATAGACTATCTTAATATTAAAATATAACATAAATTAAAAATACTTAACACTGAAAGTTAAAGTTAACTCATTACTATATACTACTTCCATATTTAACAATAATACAAGTGGCAACCACATCTATGCATGTGCAGACCATGGCATCTATCCGTTTAAGGCAATGCACTATTTCGAAGGACGGGTACAATTTTCAATTAACTAAAATAGCAATGTGAATGCCGCCTCATTTTTAAGGACATGTGGGGAAGAAGCTCGGTAAAGGTCGATTCCACGTGTATAATTTGGAGAATGCGAATTATATGTAGTGAACGTGTTAAAATTATATATGAATGAGTTAATAAACAAATTTAAATTTAATTAGTTAATAGATAAATTTATGTTATTAATAAATATATTATTAAAATCCTTTTAAATGAAATGTACTAATCTTATCCACAAAATTATTACAATTATCATGAATACATGAATATGAAAAGTATTTCATAATATTTTTAAAAATAAATAAAATCCCAACATTAAAATATACCACTATATTATAGACTATCTTAATATTAAAATATAACATAGATTAAAAATACCTGACACTGAACACACTATCAACTATTTTAATATCGGAATGATGGGAACAACACAAAAATCTGAAAAGCCCTTTATGATGCCAAAATAATAATACAAGTGGCAACCACATCTATGCATGTGCAGATCATGGTATCTATCCGTTTAAGGCAATGAACTATTTCGAAGGACGGGTACAATTTTCAATTAACTAAAATAGCAATGTGAACGCCGCCTCATTTTTAAGGACATGTGGGGAAGAAGCTGGGTAAAGGTAGATTCCACGTGTATAATTTGGAGAATGCGACCTATATGCAGTGCACGTGTTAAAATTACATGAATGAGTTAATAAACAAATTTAATTTCTGAAGTTAGTATTGTTAGGTAATTAGTATGGTTAGGTAGAGTTTCATTTTAATTTATTTAGTTTTTTAAATTTTATCGATTTGGATGTTTTAAAATAGGTTAATTTTTTTAAGTATAAAGTTTTTAATTATTTATGTGGAATTATAATTTTTGGTAAATTTTTTATTAAATTTGAAAAATATTAAAAAAAAAAAAAGAGATTGAGTTTACTTATTTATTAATTTGAGCATGTGTGTATGTGTTTGTGTTTATATGAGTTAGTTTAAGTGATTTAATTTGTTATGACAAAGTTGTAATGGTGTCAAGACAACCACTAGGTCGAATCTACCTAGATCTATTGTGGTCAACTATACATGTTATACAATGACCACATTTACCCTTAGTGTCATTCACAAAATGTGGGAAAGTATTCACATATGAGCTCCATTGTTTGTATGTTTGTGTATCTCATGGGTTAGCTCAAAAGATTGTTGCCAATGTTGTTGGGTATTTGGCTATTTTCTTTGTTGATAGGTGCCCTATTTGAATCCCCCTAGGTTAGGTGCACTAGTCTATGCTGATTGGTTTACTAAGGATACCATCCGCGAATGAGGGGAAACATCCATCGGGTTTCCCCACGAGGTTTACCATGAAATTATAACTCTTTTTTCCAATGAAAACATCGCAAGGAAACCAACAAGCACTTCCCTACACTTTGCAAATGATACCTAATGTAAACCTATTGACATTGATTATGGCTCGTGACCTTGGAGGGACATCGAGTGAGCCAAACAATGGAGGAAACCAACCCAGGGAATTGACCCCAAGACTTTTGACATGAAGCTTAAAGCACTCAATAGATCAAGTTGGCCCATTGGACTAAATAAATATTTGGAACATCTCTTCCCACCCTCGAACACTTAAACGAGAATAAGATTATTGGTACTTGACAACCCCAATCTACCCATAAAAAACAAACATATACCATAAAAAACAAACATGTCAAATGAAAAAATTGAACATGGGTGAAAAAATAACAACTTCTCCTCTTAACAATTTAAATTAAAACAATTGAAATTTTACCTTAAATATCTCTCTCTATATATCTATATAATAAAACATTGTGTTGCACCCCTTTTGTCACCTAAATGAGCAAAATAAGGGTGCTTACAAGCCCAGTTGGGTTAGCTAGGCAAGCCAACAGTGAATGCAAGAGTTAGAAACATCAAGCATATGATATAAACAAAAGACTAAGCTAAGAACAATAAAATAAACTAAACTAAAGTGCATAAGGACATTAGAACAAGAAATACACAAAATTCATGCCACCAATGGAAAGGATTGTATTAGTGGAAAGAAAACACCAAAGAGAAAGGTAGACTTATGGGTCCCCTCTTCCTCCAAGGGAGGGCTCTTGAACCCCCAAATATTGAGCTCTTCTTACAAGTAACAAACTAGAATGAAATGATGAAGAGAATCCAAAACACATTCACTCAAGAGGTGATATGAATGGCTAAGTGAAATGGTGCTTGTATACTCTTGATGAGAAAAGAGGATTCTCCAAGAGAATATAAACAACATAACAATACAAATGAATTCCTTGAAAAAATAGTGCACCCATGGCCTCCTTTTGTAGCATAGCTTTGAGGCATTATAAAACCAGTTCTTAGTGTGAACAAGGGGCCCTTTAGGGCACCCTTAGGTCTTTGACCAGCCCCCCAGTCGGATTCAACTGAGATTTGGGTGTCAAATCGACTTGGAAGTTGAATCAAAAGTGGGTGGAAAGCCGACCAATATCATAAATGCACCATTCTGAGGGGTGCACGACTGTTTTCATCCACAGTCGCGCATCATGCACATGTGCACGTTTCTTGCGTTTCTGGATGGCGTATGTGCGTGCGCTCCTTGTGTAGTCTTAGCGCATGCTGATTTTATAACTAGTTGTATAGTTTTGGACTTTTTGGAAATGCATTTTTGGTCCATGAGTGAACTAATGGGTGTTTTGAAGATGCTAGATTCTTGTAACCATTTGTGGATGAAATTCTGGTGATAATAGATGCCCCTTGATGTATGAGGTTAGGGGCATACGTATAGCCAAAATACATCAATGTTTCTTCTATTGAGAGTGCCTGTGTAAGAAAGAGTGGTGTGGGGAGTGTCAAGAGCGACCCATTTGAGGGAGAGGGGGACCTGTATGACCCAATATGTGTGCAAGGTGTAAAAACTAAAACTGTGCACAAACGAGGCAGACATGCCCCATGCTCGTGTCATGTAACTAAAAAAAAAGGGTGTTATACAGTAACTGAAGTTGTGTGTTGATGTAGATAACTGCAATTCCCTCGGGGGCGGTTTGATAAAGGCATAGAACAATTCTGATGGTGAACATACTCTGAAAAGAGGTGATGACACCTCTAAGAAGTGTCGATGACACACATGCATTGATGGCCTATCAAATTTCAGAGGTCTGGCAAATATAAAAACAACTGCAATAGTCACAAAGTAAGACCCACCGCAACATGATAAAGTGTTGAAGTCGAATCTCATGGGGGTCAACGACAGCAGAGAGCAATGATGGTACTCGTTGTGCCGTCCGAGACTCCTTATTGTGAAGGTAATGAGAGTCAAGATACTATCGTCCGTCTGGAAACTGTGCTGATGTCGACAGAAAGGGAGACGCGATGCCGAGAAGCAGAGGGCTTCATGAAATCCACTGGGTAAGATCAAGAACTAATGAGTAACATGGACGAAGTCAGGAAGCGGTGAGACTCGAGACTGCCCTTGGTTGGGGATAAAGGGGGTGTGGCAGCAACCGTGAAAACTGAGCCTAGCGTCAGGGTGACGACTAGGCGTGGGGTAAATTATGCTAGAGGCGTGACAAAGTGGACAAACTCAGAGATCAGGGGTACATGGATGGTGATATACTCGAGGTTTATGGGTGATGTCAACATGAGTAGAAGATAATGGATGCCCCAACCAAGGGCTACATGGGTTGCTTTGCCAGAAGAAGAAGGTCACCAAAGGTGACGACAAAAAACTATGTAAACGCTGGAAAAAAAGGCTTTGTACAATTACCAAATGAATAAAGAATAATTTGGGATGAGTGTGCAGATACAAAAACGGGTGCCCCAGTGCAATATGGCTTGGCCTGTGAGGGCGCAAGTTGCTTGGAGAACGGGTGGAGGGTGGGGGCCCCATAGGTGGGTTTCTTTATAAGGTAAATGAATGGAGGGTAATCTGTGGATGGACGAATTGATTGTGGATGAAATGGATGGTTAATGATACTGTGGGGGTGCAGTCGAAATAGAACCATGATAAAGTAACCTAGGAGTCCCATGGGCTGGCTAGCAAGATGAGGAGAAGGAGTATGTGGCTGATTCTCGACGATGCGTAAGACTATCGGGACTCCCGTCCCTAAAGAGTGAAAACAACATGAGTGTCAAAGTGCCAAGGGGGACTATGAATGGGACAACTCATGTGGGGGAGAGTGCTACCGGGTGATAGTACCAAAATGCAACGGAAGTGACAATACTACAGAGTCGGATATAGGGACCCTAAAGGTAAATGTCAGAGGGTGTGACTGGAGATGCAATTGAGATTTAGAGAGAAATATTACATGCCAGTGTTGAGTATATACTTGAAGGGGTAGTGCTGATGTATGATGACCAAGTACCTGCACACATGAAACCGAATACCCGATGTGACCAATATCTGAAGATAAAGAACATATAACAATTAGTCAATAACTTGTGAATATAAGCATGCGTACATGGAGCAGTGTATTGGTCTTCTGGCAGAGTCCCAGACCCTGATCCGTAGAACCACTATAGTGGGGGTAGGAATGTCTGGTTGGTTTCCCCTAGGATCTGAGGGGCCAATAGCTGGTGGGGTACCTCCTCCTGAGAGAGGTTCAGGTGGTGGTGCTCTCATGGCACCATGAGTGTCTTTATATATGTATTTTTGTATTTTGGTATGTATATAGGCTTGCGAGCCTATTTGGTGTGGTGACACTAGTTTTGTATCTATAGGGGTGAGGTGGTTCACCGGCTTACAGATGTTTTTATATGTACTATTGTTTTGTAAAC
>ML782690.1:380414-392944 GCA_009831015.1 Picea engelmannii | reverse complement strand
GGATTAAGGGATTAGGGTTTTGGTATCTACGGAATACCTAAAAACATTGTATATATTGTATGGCGAATGGTGAAATTCGATATAATGAAAATAAGAAAGGTTTTCCTGGTTGAGGGTTTCCGGTAAAAATCTTTGTGTACTTTGTGTATGAGCCATTGATTAGTTTCTGTATTGCTTAAGAATCTATATGCATTGCTTTACTTCACAGGTTTAAAAATTACACATAGACTAACTGTAGGGGGACTCCAAAGTAGGAGATGACGTGGTTAAAGAAAAAATGCGCTGCAGTGTCAGCGGTGTTGTTAAAGGTGGGCATGGATTCAACCCATTTGGTAAAGTAATCGATTGTGACGATGGTGTATTTGTGTCCATTGCTAGATGGAGGGTTGCTAGTCATGAAGTCTATGCCCCATTTGCAAAAGGGGCATACAGTAATGACTAGGTGGAGAAGAGTAGGTGGTGCTCTGGCTTTGTTGGCATATAGCTACCATTTGTCACATCGTTTCACGACGTGGATGCAGTCGTGAAACAATGTGGCCAAAAATAGCCTGCTCGAATGATTTTCTAGGCAGTAGACATCCCTGATAGGTGGCCACCGTATGCACCACTGTGGCAGTCATTCAAGACTCAATCGGCTTTGTCAGTGGTCAAACATCAACAAAGTATGGTGTCGACCCCTCACCGATATAATATATCGTCGATAAGGAGGTATCGAGGGGGCTGGTGCCAAATACATCGACGATCATCCCTAAAAAGGTGGTTTCTGAACTTCTGTGTTTGAAGGTAGACGAGGATATCACCATACCAAGGATCATCTGAGGGTATGTAAAAGAGATGTTTGTTGGGGAAGTCGGTATTGACAGGGGTACTGGTAGTATCAAAAGGAAATGACGTAATGAGTTCGACAAGTAAGAGGGATTTCTTTCTCTTGGGTGTGGAAAATTCAAGGTCGTATTCCTAAAGGATGACGATCCATCAGGAAAATTTGCCATTAATTTATCGGTGAGTGAGAAAGTAGTGCATTGGGTTGGAATCTGCGACGACTTTGGTAGTTCGAAGCAGGATGTAATGGCACAATTTCTGGACTGCGAGGACAACTGCAAGGGCGAGTTTCTCTTCATGATTGTGTTTCAAGGGTGGCCCTGAAAGGTTTTTACTAACATAATAAATGAAATTCTCCCGGTCATCATCCCCTAATTGGAAGAGAACTCCTGCTATGAAGACGATTGAAGCCAATAAGTAGAGGATATAGTCGCGGTTATAGTCGGGTGGACTAATCAATGGGGCATTGGAGAGGGTTGCTTTGAGATCATCAAAAGCATTTTGGGCATGTCCGTCCCATTAGAATGGGATATCATGAAGTAAGAGGCAAAGGAAACCATGTGCTCGAGTGGCGTAATCGGAGACAAAGCAGTGTAAAAAGTTAGCTTTGCCTTGTAGGCTCTGCAGTTGGCGTAAATTCCGTGGTGGGGGAATTTCCGTGATGGCTTGGACCTTGAGGGGGTCGACTGTGATGCCGTTTTGGGAGACGATGAACCCAAGGAGGCGTCCAATGGTGACACAGAATACGCACTTGAGGGGATTCAATCGACTATTGTACTGAAGACACCTATGAAATACAATGCGTAATTCATTCAGGTGTTGAGTGCGTTTTTTGGATTGAGCGGTGAGATCATCCAAGTAGGTGAGAATGATTTGAGCCAGATCATGAAAAATGTATGTCATGGCACGTTGGAAAGTGGCTCTAGCGTTCTTGAGGCCGAAAGGCATGAGACGATATGCAAAGGTACCCCAAGGGGTAGTAATTGCAGTTTTGTATTGATCGGCTGGGTGGATCTGAATTTGGTTGTAGCCAGAGAAGCCATCGATGAAGGACACAGCCTCGTGGTTGGCACAATCATCGATAATTTGGTCAATGAAGGGTGTTGGAAAATTGTCTTTGGGGCAAGCGTTATTGAGATCATGAAAATCCATACAAACATGGATAATGACCTGTTTTTTGTTTACCGGGACGGGGTTGGAGATCCATGATGTATATGCGATGGCGTATATGAACCTTGCAGTGCGTAATTTGTCAATCTCGACTTTGATGGCTACTGCTTTGGATGGGTGTAATGGACATTGCTTTTGTCATACAGGGGTAATATCAGGCCATGTGTCTATGCGATATTCGACAATAGAGGGATCAAGGCCTGGCATCTCTGTGTATGACCAGGCAAAAATGTCCTGGTATTCCTGGAAGAGAGATTTGTAAGTGATGAGTTCTTCAGGAGAGCATGCGGTGTCGATGGTGATTTCCTCTGTGATGTTAGGTTTGATGGAAATATCAATTTTGACAGTGGGGGAAATGTTGGCCATATTACCTTCCTCAAAAGCGTCGAGGGCAGGGATAGGGTGATTGAACCAGTCTATATGCCCTGATGGGATAAAATATTTGGCTTCGATTGCGTATATGGAGTTTTGGCTAAGAGGCGTAAAGGCGTCTTGTGAGAGAAAGAGTGCTCGTTGATGGAGTGGATCCCATGGGTAATCGGGGGTAGTTAATTCCTCGAGGATGTCTTCATCGCAGTGGAATTGTCGAGAATATAGTGGATTCGGGGGAACAATATTGGTGACTGTCACCGCGTAGTTGTCTTTGGGTGGTGAAGAGGTATGGAGGGTGACACAAGGGGGTTGCGATGGTTCGCTCGACATGAACCAAATATCAAGATACTGTGGGTTAAAAATGGTAGTCGAGCATAGAATTTCCGTGGGGAAATAGATTGGAGAATTGGGGGGATTTGGGGGAAAATCCTCATATAAATCATCCAGGAACCATGGGGGAGTAGGGAGTGCCTCAGGTTCCGACGAGAATATATGAACCACATCAAGTGATGGGGTAGGGGTACACACTAGGTTTGCTAGAGGGGTGGGTGTAGGGTTTTGAATAAAGGCCAGTTGATGACGTCTGTATTCAATGATCATAGGACATTGATATGTGAAATGATCAAGTGATTCGCATAGAGAGCAAGGACATCTCATACGTTGATTGACTGAGGTCATGACATAGTGGATGTCAGTGACATGCGTGTGAGATGATGCGGGTGGAGGAGGTTCTTGCTGAAATATCTGGCGAAAGACCATTAGATTCTGCCAAAATTGAGGTAATGCCAGGCAGTGGTTGGTGTAATGGCCATACTCAGTACAGATGGCACATGTGAATTTGGTCTGCAACCCTTTGCTACCTATGTTAGTGGTCGTAGTGGTAGTATTGGAAGAAGTGACGAGTGGCGTTGGTGCTCGTGGGAGTTGAATTAAATTGCGTAGGTCAGGGAGAGATGGGCACTTATTAGTAGGGTGTCCATCTGTCTCGCATAGTGCACAAGGAGGTTGAACTTGTGGTGGAAGCGGAGTAGCGGGCTCTTTCTTCTTTCATCTACCCCTAGCTGTATCAGGGGTGCTAGTGAGTGGGGGTGTAGGTGGGATGGTGTGGGTAAGTATTGGAATCTACATCGGAATTCCTTCTTCTTGGGGAGGGAGGGATGGTTGAGGGACCATCTCAGGTGGATGTAGATACCAGATTGAAATTTATAGCACCATATTAGGAAGGGTAAGCTTTGCGGCTACCTGGAAAGCTTGTATGCCTAGTGGTGGGTAAAAGAAGGGGATTTGGGTGATGGCTTGGGGAACTGTCTCCCAAACTGGAATGTGGCCTTGGGGGAGGGTATAGTCAGGAACAGGGGTAACTGGGGAGTTCACAAGGGATTCCTGAGGAAGGAGCTCTGCAACTAGTGGGACACCAGATAGTAATGAAGCCTCTATGGGAGGAAGCCGAGATGACACATACTTGTGTTGAGGGATGGATGAGCAGAGGTGCTCCATGGTATGTCCCTAGCAAGGATGGGTCCTTAAAAATTTCAGGACCCATTCGATGAGTGGGTAGGCCTTAGGTTTAGTGTGAACGAGAGGTAAGATGTTATCGATGTTGGAGGAAGGGTTGGGCTCATAATGTGATACTTGGTCAATAGTGACGATCCTCCCATTGTGGGGAAACATCATTGGGTGAAACACAGAAGAGGCCACAACCTTCATCACATACATGTATCTACGTCCGAACAAGATGTTGTAGTCGAGTAGAGCATCGATAACTTCAATGTCAATGAGGATAGTTTTTCCCCCGAGTTCAACGAGGACATTTTGGAAGAGTCCCTCGAGAGAGGAGGGTCGTTTGTCGTAATCCATTAGAGTAATGGCGGATGGTATGAGCTCAGGAGAGACAAGTTTCTTCCAGACGATTTTGGACATAATGCATGTGGATGCACCTTCATCAATAATGAAGCAGTGAACTATGATGTTCCGGATTTTAACCGGTATTTGGAAAGCGACCAAAGCGGGGAGACGAGGTTCCCCAGTATTGATATCAAAGGTGTGAGTCGAGTATTAGCAGGGTCGACTGCCCCCAAAGAGGAAAGTAATGACTTCCGTTGAGTAAGATATGTTTGAAGAAATTCTAAGATTGACATGGCAGCGGGGGATTGTGCCAAGTCATCGACCAGACTATAATTGTGGGCCACCCTAGCCTGAGGGTTGGTGACATTCCATCGTAATGGGATGTGAGGAATACAGAGGGGTGTGTTGGTATTAGGGCGAGGGATCATCAAAGGTGGGCCAGTTGTGATTGGGGTGGCTTCTGAGGTAGTGGGAGTAGGTTCAGAGGGTGCGCTGTATTGAGGACTGCACATTTGTAGAAGGACTTCTTCCTCACTAGTGAGGAGGATAGTGCGATCTGTAGGAGTGCCTAGGTTGGCGTACTATCCCATCTGTGGTGGGGCCGGATGCATCTCCTGTTGGGTGTTCATTACCCCTTGGTGTGGTATGGGGTTTTGTAACATAGCTGGGGGTTGTTGTTGCACATATTGTTGTGGGGCCTGCTGGGGAGCAGGCAGTACTGGGGGACGTGGTCGATTTCCAGATTCTTTCATTCATTTAAAATCAACAATTTGAGGGAAATGGTGAGTATAATGACCATACTCTCCATAATGGGCACATGGGAAATTTGTCTGAATATTGTTGGTGTTCTTCCCTTGGCATTTGTTGTTATTGCCCCTCCGGGGGTTCTGGCTCCCCTGATTCTAGTTGCCCCCTGCAGGTTGGTTCTGCTGGGGGTGGTTCTGGTTTCCTCTTGGTCCAGGATTATTATTGTTTCGGTTTTTTCCTTTCTTTTGGCATTGTTTGACTGATGGGATGGATTAGCCGTATTCGTCTGTTCAAAATTTTGATATTGCTGAACGGGAGAGGGATGAACAAAATTAACCCCAACATGTGGTTGTCCTTGTGGTGAAATAGTGGGTTGGGGAGGACCAGGAAATGGGAAGTATGAATTATTCTGTGGTATGATCCGTAGGGTGTATAGGAAGGCACAATGCTTTCATTAGTGGTTAGGGTGTAAGCAGAGGTAGAGGGGGTACCAGAACTTGGTTGGGCCACTGGGCGTACTGTGGATACTAGCGGTGGTCCGCTAATGGGTGGAGGAAAGGTCAAGGGGTATGGTTGTTGATAAGGGGGAGGAGGATAATAAGGGGGTCTGCCATATGCTGGTGGATATTGAGGTGTTCCATACATAGGTGGTTGGTGGGGGTGTGAATTGTGGTGTGTAGTCGTAACAATCAAACAATCCACTGAGTGAGACATCCCAGGTTTGTCTTGGCCAAATGGCACGGGTCTTAGGGCGTCAGGTAGTACTGTATATAAATATCCTGACTATGAATAAATGAGTTCGAACTGTTGGGCCTTGTTGATGGCTTCTTCTTCCGATTGGGGGAAGGTGGGGGCCACATCTTTGGCAAGGAGGGAAACAAGTGATTTGAGAAACCAATTAAGGCATTGTTGCTTGGTGGCTTCTACTTTGCATAGACTACGTCGTCGACGCAATTCATGAATGTGGTCAGTGATGTGTGTAGTGGAGGTTTGTTTAAACTCTGAGAGTAATTCGAGACCATTGTCATGATGGATTGGGAGTTGAAAGAAGGTCAAAAATGCTTTGGCAAAAGATTCAAAGGTCGTATGGGACCCAGATTTTTCTTCTACATACCACTTGGCTGATGGGCCAGTAAGTGTGCGTTGAAATAGTCTCAATCGGACAGAGTCGTCCATAATGCTATTGGAGGAGCACCATAAATGAAAGGTCATGATATGGTTGGTTGGGTTGTCTCCTTCTTTTCCTTAAAACTTGGGGATGTCTGAAGGTAGTTTGGTAGGCATTGCAGGTCATGTGGGGTCATGCAATATATGATCATTAGTGAGTTTAGTCAGATCCGATATGTTGAGGGAAGCCAAGTAGGGCATCTGGGGTTGTGGTGGAAGATTAGTTCCAGCCATGGTAGGAATGTTTTGTGTGCCTGACCCCGAAAGAGGGTTTTTTCTGGCCATGGTGTGAGTGATGGGTGTCCGTGACCTGTGAGGGGGGCTAAGTGGGGTTGTACTTCCTCCCGGGGAAGAAGTGTGTCCCCCGCTTCCTTGTACAGGAAAGTGGGTGGATGGTTGATCTTGGGAAGTGGACCCAAGTAAAGTGGAACCGAGCAAAGCGGATCCTAAGACAGTAGCACTCACAGGGGTGTGAGAAGGTGGATCCGATGAGTTGGCAAGACTAGGAACTCCCCCTAGAATGGGAGGGAGATTTAGCAAGCGTCTAGAACGATGGGGATTCTGTGGGTCCCCTATGATGTTCAACTAACAAAGTGGATGTGTGCTAATGGTTATGAGAGAAGATAAATGAACAAGAGCATTTATAATTTTTGGACCTTCACAATATAATTCACAATCGCATGTAATCACAAGAACATCATACATAAATCAATTAATAAAGAAGCATACATGTGGGTAGGTGGTTCTTGTCCGCATGGGAGAACAGAGAAAAAAAATGCTCGTGTCCTAAAAAGACGTAATGTCCTTCCTCTCAAATAGCACTGGACCTTCTAATAGCACTCAACAGTGGGGTCTGAAGCCACTAGAAGAGGAACTAGTGAAGTATGAATTAATCAATTATAATGAGGGGTAGAGGGTGCATATCCCAAAAGAGCTGGCGATATTTCCCAATAGCCACACAAAATCTGATCAAGGTGCAATTGCAGCCCACAATTTCCACTTGGGTAGATGTCCTAAAATTTGGTCACTAGGTACTTTGGTCAAAGTGCGACATTTAGATTTTCAGCCTAAGAAATGGGTCACGGGATGGATCCTATCCAAGAGGTGGGTGCCTAAAGGGGGTACACATAGAAAAACCAGACCTCGGCCTTCGACCCTTCACGGGTATCTCCCTACCTTATGGTGTTAGGAACACTTGACTTGGAGGATTTTAAAGTTCCCTATTTGACAACTTCTACTATTTGAAGGCGTGAGAACCAGATAACGAGGAGTTATTTGGATGCCTATCCCCAAGATCCTACCTAGACTAAAAAATTTCTTTTGGCACCTCATGTGGAGGAAACTTAGTGAGTTTTTAGATGTGGTTGTTTGAGAGATTGGGGGTGTGATCCAATCTCGTTGAAATTAAGTGGGAGTGGATAGTTTCATCAAGAAAAGGGTGGGGTGTTTCAGAATCCCTTTGGAGGAAACTTACTTCAACCTCCACGTTTCGAGATGAAAACTATCTGAGTGAGTAGTGACTTTGTGTGTGAACAAGTGAAAGTGTGCCAATTTTTTTAATAAATTAGGTGTCACCTTGCTGCATGTGGACTTCGTGTGGTCCTTACAAGTTTTGATTACCTAATTACCTAAATTCCATTGGTACAACCTTGTAGAATTTTAAAGTTCCTAAAAAAACTAGCATGTGGACACGTGGGTCCTTACTAATCCTCTAACTCCCTAGTGTGATTTAATCTAAGAAAGCTTCAAAACTATCCCAGATTATGCACATGTGGGCATGTATGGGCCCATTACAAAACCTTTAAAATTCCCTAGTGATTTAATCTAAGAAAGTAAATTTCAACACTATCTTATCTTTGTAGCATATGGGCATGTATGGGCCCGTCTGCTGTTGCACCCCTTTTGTCACCTAAATGAGAAAAATAAGGGTGCTTACAAGCCCAATTGGGTTAGCTAGGCAAGACAACAATGAATGCAAGAGTTAGAAACATCAAGCATATGATATAAACAAAAGACTAAGCTAAGAACAATAAAAAAAACTAAACTAGAGTGCATAAGGACATTAGAAGAAGAAATAAACAAAACTCATGCCACCAATGGAAATGATTGTATTAGTGGAAATAAAACACCAAAGAAAAAGGGAGACTTATGGGTCCCCTCTTCCTCCAAGGGAGGGCTCTTGAACCCCAAATATTGAGCTCTTCTTACAAGTAACAAACTAGAATGAAATGGTGAAGAGAATCCAAAGCACATTCACTCAAGAGGTGATATGAATGGCTAAGTGAAATGGTGCTTGTATACTCTTGATGAGAAAAGAGGATTCTCCAAGAGAATATAAGCAACATAACAATACAAATAAATTCCTTGAAAAAAGAGTGCACCCATGGCCTCCTTTTATATCATAGCTTTGAGGCATTATGCAACCAGTTCTTAGTGTGAACAAGGGGCCCTTTAGGGCACCCTTAGGTGTCAAATCGACTTGGAAGCTGAAACCGAAGTGGGTGGAAGGCCAACCAATATCATAAATGCGTTGTTCTGAGTGGTGCACAATTGTTTGCATCCACAGTCATGCATCGTGAGCATGTGCACTTTTCTTGCATTTCTGGATGGCGCATGTGCATGCGCTCCCTGTGTAGTCTTAGTGCATGCTGATTTTATAACTGGTTGTATAGTTTTGGAACTTTTGGAAATGCATTTTTGGTCCATGAGTGAACTAATGGGTGTTTTGAAGATGCTGGATTCTTGTAACCATTTGCAGACGAAATTCCGGTGATAACACATTGAATGAATAAAATAATCCACAAAACATATTATATATATAATAAAACATTGAATGAGTAAAATAATCCATGAAGCATTACTACAATGTGCAAAAGATAAAAAAATAATAAAAAAGTAAAAGGAATGTTGATTAACTAGACTTCCATCATTTAAGGTAAAAAAGAAATTCACAATAATGTTTTTATTAGTCTTTAATAGAAGTTACTCTAAGCTTGGAATATTTGATTTCTCCCCTGAATATAATCTCTTTTTCCAGTCATTGAAATTTCCCTTTATATTAGATATATAAAATAACATTTCCATTCATTACAAACTGTTCAGAAGCTTGATCGCTTGATAAACATCTGATCAAATTCCCTCTTGTGAGCATATGAGGATACTAAAAAAACAAATGCCGACAAATGGTACAAAGAAAAACAATGCAGACTTCATGCAGTTCTTAATGGAGGACCGAGACCAGAAAGAGATGTCAAAAAACACGAATGGTTTTTGTTAAGCCAGGATTTTTGTCCACCCACGGAGTATAAAAAATCGTTCCGACATGCAAGCAATCCTGGAGCACCTTTTTGGAGAGTGTGTCTGCAGCCTTGTTAAAGTCCCTGTAAGTATGGTGGAAAGATATGCTATTAAAATGACAACGAAGCTCCTGAATTCAAGCCTCCAAACCTCCAATGCTAAAGAACGAAGACTACCCTTGCCAATACACCGGTTCAGCTTTGAGTCTCTGAAGATAACAAGAGTCTGAATATTTAGAAGCTTCACCAAAAGAAGTGTGGTCCAAACGCCCAACAGTTCTGCCCTATTGTCTGTGCCAACACCAGAATTAAAAGTCCACTTGATAAAATGATTATGGGCAATTGGAAGAATTCCACCTGCCCCACTGTTTTTTCCGTCCTTTGCAGTCACGCCATCAAACCAACACATATGATTTTGTAGTGAAGGAGGGATTCTGTTCTTTTTTTATAGAGGACGACAACTATATCTTCTTTTTAGCAGTGTAAAACCACATCACCTTTGATGCTACTACCAGAGGGAAAGTCGATCCATAATCGAATAGAAGGCTTCCATTCAAGCCGGATACACAACAACCACTGCTGGAAAGATGATAGAATAATGATGTTTTTCATCGAATAAGGAGAGGCATTCATCGACCGATTGACCTTCCCAAGTCAGCTTTGTCTTCAACATACCTTCCAAGTGTATCCAAATTTTACGGGTAACAGGGCATGTAATAAATAAATGCTTACTGGTTTCTTGATTACATCTACATAAGATGCAGAAGCTCAGACCTTCCTAGCCACAACCTGACAAAACATCCCAGGTCAACTATTTGTTTTTTAGCAGTAGCCAGAAGAATAACTTGACTTTTAGTGTCAAATTCCACGACCATAGCTTGAATGTCCAATCCTGTATCACTGGTTCCCAAAGCACATCTACCAATGCCTTATATAGGTTTTTTTCCATTGGGAAACTGGTACCATCACCTCCCTCCCATCGTAATCCATCCTCAGTTGAAGTAAGGAGAATACCCATGCTAACTAGAGCTTATCTATACAACTCCCATTCTGTAGCTTGATCGCTCGTTAGAGCCATCTCAGTCGCACATTTCCAGTATGTGGATAGAGGAGAGGTCGTGGGAGAGTTCCTAACTTGAAATAATAAGAGGATCTCCCTATGTTTTAAGGTAGACTGTAGTGCTGGTGATAAAATTGAGTTCTTTCCAAGTCCCATCAAAATATCTCTGCCTACCTAAATAGAGGTTCCGCTGCCCACCTTCCAACAAAGCCAATGGTCCAAGAGTGGCTTGGCTTTTTGTAGATTTTTCCAAACAGAAGATGAAACCTCCGAACAACTATTCTCCAATCTAAACCAATTAGAAATAGATAAGGATGGTAGGTATTTATCTTTTAAGATTTTTTGCTAGATCCCATCCGTCATTAGACCCCTCCATAACGTTTTCTCCATCAACGCTTTATTGAAACTTGCCAAATGTTTTATCCCCCAACCTCCTGTAGATTTGGGCTTTGCTAAGCTTTCCCAGTTGACAAGATATGGATAGGTTTTATCCTTACATCCCAACCAGAGAAAAGAAAAAATGATTTTCCTAAGTTTCCTAAGAATTGAAATCAGAATCGCTGTCATAGACATCCAGTAGACTGATAAACCCATCAAAATGGCTTTAATCAAGACAAGTCGGCCTCCGAGGGTAAGACATCGATTGCACCAGTGGTCGACTCTTTTTTCAAACTTACAAATTAACCATGACCAATCCTCAAAAATGTAATGATTTGGTTTTAAAAAAAAACCCAGGTATTTGAAACCCATCTCAAATGGTTCAAAGTGACAAGGAAACAGGGCTTTGAAAGGCACTAAATCAAAATCATCCAATCTCGCTGTAAGGAATAATGATTTTCCTTCATTAATATGGAGACCTGTTGCATTTTGAAATTTTTTAAGAATGCACACTATCATTACCCATTCATCAATATTTTCTCTTGACATAATCAATATATCATCTACAAAGAGTAGATGGAGGATCTTGATGATTCTCGACACTGTTATCCCCGTCAAAGAACCAACAATTTTCTCCCTGTTGATGAGAAGACTTAGACTTTCCATTACCATGATAAATAGAAGGGGTGACAGAGGGCAGCCCTGTCAGAGGCCCTTATCCATTTGGAAGAAAGCGGATGGTTCACCATTAATTATAACTGCATAGGAAACCGATGAGACACAACTCATAATCCATCTAATAGTAGCGAGGCTGAAACTCGCCTTGATAAGAATCAGCCTCAGAAAATCCCAATTTATGAGATCATAGGCTTTCATTAAATCAAGCTTTAGAATCAAAGCCCGTTGTTTCTTTTGTTTGATATTGTGGAGGCTTTCCTGAGCTGTCCCTATTGCGTCTATGATCTGCCTGCCATGGAGAAATCCCAACTGTTCTTTGGCCAATCCTTTTAATAAAATGGGTCTCAATCTATTTTCCAACAATTTAGCTATGATTTTATAGCAGAGGTTACAAAGGGAGATCGGTCGAAAGTCGCCAAAAGTTGAAGGCTTACTTGATTTTGGAATAAGAACTAAGAAAGTGCTGTTTAAGGCTTTAATCGCATCACCAATTTTTCTTGACTCCTCCACCATGCCAAGAAGATCCTCGCCCACCAAGTCAAAAAAATAGAGGAAACATTCTACTGTCCAGCCATCCGGGCCTGGTATTTTATCATAATAAAAATCCTTTAATATCTTCTTGAGGTCTTCTAGCTTGCAAGGCTGATCCATTGATTGCGATTCCGCCTCCGTAGCCATCAGTGGATAAAGATTTGCGAATGAGGTCCGATCTTCGTTTAGGATGCCTGTTGTCGTACCCAACTGTTTAAAGTATTAGACTTCTCCCTCCTTTAAATCTTGTTGACCAGAAAGTTTTAAACCCGACTCTGTATGCAAATCCCATACTCGTTTACGATTTTTTCGGTCATTTGCATAGAAAGAAGAAAGAAAGTATTTTTAACGTCCACGAGGCTAAAAATAGCCTATGGGACAGATTGCTTTTCCATCTGGCTTTTGCATTCGGCCCTTTTCTTGTGAAGTTTTACAATAATCGCTCCCAGCTTCTCAACAAACTC
>ML782690.1:356658-376090 GCA_009831015.1 Picea engelmannii | reverse complement strand
GATTCTCAGAATCCGATGAAACCGGGATGAGCCACACTGCATTAGCTCGCTGAAGGTCCTTCATGGCGATTAGCGTTCTCACATACGATAACCAGAGCCTTTCGTGACCTGCGCTTCTCTGTGTTGCCTGTCACGCAATAAAATCATGAAAACAGAGAACGCCTGTACTGCAGCCGCCTAGAGTGCCCGCCCTTCGGCCCTTTACTACCTTCTCTCCTTGAATCTATCGATCGACCTGGATATTCTTTCTGGACGAGGGTCAAACCTGTCTGGCTGTCTGTAACCTTTTGTCCGGCTGTCTGTAACCTTTTTCGTGGCTTAATGTGATGATGATGATGCAGTCACAGTTAGTAAAACCCCCGCAGCAGAGTTTCACGGATCTGAAAATCTGATCGGAATTTCGTGCTCTAAAATCCGGGATTGAAGCACAACAGGAACAGGAGAGTGAACACCCAAAAGAGCGCGGATTTTTTAGTGTTGCGGTCCACTGATTTTAGCAAGATCACTCGGATTTTTTGATGCCAAGTATATTCCTCCTCCTTTAGTAGATATGTCCTCTCCTTTTCCTTTGTTTTTATCAAGTCTGAAATACTTTTGTTCTGCCAATCAGATGCAATAGTATGATACATAAACTGCAACTCCTCCTCTAAGACCTCCAGTTTATGAGATAACAGTTTTTTATTTTTTCTGCTCCAATTATTAATTTTTATTTTTAAACATTTGAGTTTCCACACTAAACGTCTTTGAAGGCCTGGCTCCTAAAGAAACTTTGTATCCTTCCAGATATCCCCAAAAATACAGGAAAACTCAACCTCCTTTAACCAACCCAGATTGAGTTTGAAAGGAAAACTTTTCTGCTGATAATCACCTTCAAGTTGTAGCAGAATGGGAGCATGATTCGACAGATAAGGCATCGCCACCCAGACACGATATCTTGTCATATTTCCAAACAATTCAACAGAGGTGAAATGTCTATCTAAACGTTTGAAAATGCAATTCGACGACTTTCTATCGTTTTTCCAAGTTGGAACCAGGATCTCCGGCTTGATATCCAATAACCCCGCCTCTGTGAACAATGATTTTAAGAATGGCGCCAAAGGATCTGCAATCCTAGAAGAACCCCAAATATCACCTTTCGCTAAGGTAAAGTTGAAATCACCTGCCATGATTAGATTTTCCTGTGATAAAAGATCTCTTTCTTTTATCTTTTGCCAAAAATTTCTCTGTTCTGTGCACAGGTCGTAGACGGTTAGAAAGGTAAGTTGCCTATTTAATTCGTGGTTGAAGCTTGTCAACAGGATCCCGCCGCAACTAATAAAAGGGTTCAAGACAAATTTATCGGGATCCCAAGCAAGTAGAAGGCCCCGCGATCTACCTAAATAACTGACAACCACCACATGCCAATCGAGGTTTAGATTTGAGATGAAGGAGCGAGCTTTAACCTCATCTACAAGTGTCTCTTGTAGAAAAATAATCTGCGATTGATGAAGAAAAAATAGACGATGAACCGAGGCAATTTTTTGGGAGCCACCCACTCCCCTGATCTTCAGGGACAACAAGATCATTACTTAAGGCGTGCTAGGGCATTAATTCCTCTAAGCGCCCCAAGTTCAGAATCAGATGAAGTGTTAGGTACCTGCTCCTTAATACATACCTCCACCTATTTTCGAGCACTTCAAGTTTTAATCGGTGATAGTTCGCAGCCCAATCCTTTAAACCAAACAAAAGTCTTGTTTCCTCCAGTTAGGTGGGTTTTCTTTGTACAAGGAAGAGAACAAGAGGACTCTAGATGAGCAAAATTTATGACTTCTTTTCCTTTAAAAGTAAGCAAAACTTGAGGTTCTGGTAGCTCGTGTAAAGATGGAATCAGAGATTCCAAGACCTTAGTGATTCTCCCATCATCCCTTGCAGGCTCATGTAAACCCGTAGGCCGAATAAAGTTTTGTAGAGAGGGGGTAAGAGACTCATCAATCACAAAACATTGAAGGGCAGGTGGATCCTCCGGATGAGAACCTTGACCAAGATCCTTATCTAAAGAAACAAGAGCAGAGAGGTCCATCATCTGCACCTTCTCAAGATATGAAAAGGTAGGTCTCGTGTATACAAGAGAGACCGTAAGCATGGTAGCCTAGACTAGAGGAGGGAAAGGCTCAGATGAAGGAGGAGCTGGAAGAGACAAATACTGGTCTCCCCTCGGAAAAATAGGTTTACCCTGAGACATATCCTGTAAAGAATCCATCTCCAAGGAGTCGACACAGGTAACTCCTTGATCAACAGAAGGTAGAGGAAGGGTGTTCCAACCGGGAGAGTGGTCCAGAGTTTCACATTCCCACGAAGTAAGGGAAAAATAAAGGAACATACATAAATATTTAAGCTTACCTGTGAGGTTGTTGTCAATCCTATCTGCCTCGTCTGAATCAGAACCTTGGAAACGTGCATTCCAAGCACTCAATGTAACTTATGGGGGATCATTTCTAGCAGGTTCTCGCATCAGAGAGGAATCCAAAGAAGAAGAGTCATTAGGAAAAAAACCAGGACAATCATGTGTGAGATGACCCGTATGTCGAGAAACAATGCATTTGAACGACACCCACAGATAATCAAGAGTCTATGATTGAATCATCCCCTGCCATTCCAGTTCGATCATTTTCGAGAGTCTCGCATGAATGTCTATTTCCACAAAAACCCGACACAAACTTTTATCTCCAGCTTGGAGGGCCTTCTCATCCACTACAAGAAAACGACCCAAACCATTGGCAATCCCCGTTAGTGGCTTCTTGTTCCACCATTGTAGTGGTAACCCCGACATTAGGACCCATAGATGACGAAACTGAAAATTTTCCTTTGATGGGTCAAAAGAGACTCACCATCGTTTCAGCATGATACTACCTCCATCCACCAACCACTTGGAATCTAGAATAAGAGATGCTGCCTCTGAAGTGTGAAACTGAAATCCAAACCATCCCTGAGTGAGATAAATAATCTCTGGAGAGTATCCCAGAAGGGGCTTCCAAGTAACATCAACCCAATGGGCTAATGAAACCTTCACCAACTTCCGGTAAGAGAATCTGCCTACAAGAGTAGAAGATGCCATTGAACAGGCTTCCTCAAGCCCAACATCTGAGCCTAATATAAAACAACGCTTTGTTTTATTAGGCTTCCAAGGTTTGAAAGAATGAGGTCTTGGTCCGAGGTCGTGGTTAGGACGCAAGGAGGCCTGGGGGGCAGGGGCAGTGTGTGAGAAGTTCCTTTTCTGATCAAAAGTAGGAGGCTTAGGGAGCTTACCAATGCATTCATTATCCCGAGTTTTTACGGATGGCTGATGAAACTCGTAATCGAAAAGAGGAGAGGTAGGTAAACCAATAGATAAGTGGGGACTTGTAAGAGGCGGGAGATGTTCCGATGCCTCAGTTAGTAGACCCACTTGAGTCCAAAAATCCTCATCCACAGAGCTTAGTAAGGTGTTTACTTCACCCTCCGTCATTATAAAAAAATGACAGTTACAACACCCGCAGTTTCTAGAAGTGCTTAAGGGACCTTTCTGAACTAAGAGAAGAGGCTAAAACTACAAGGGATAATTGTGCAAAGAAACAAAGGCTAGACTAAAGAAAATTGGGAGACCCTAACCAATACTAAACCTTGATTATGACATAGGATAGGAAAAAACAAGCCTCCCTGAATATAATCTCACAACAACAAAAATGTGAACTTGGTTTAGTCATGGAGAATGATGTTTCTTCTTGGTGGCGATGGAGAATCACCAAGTGGCATACTCAACTTGGTTGAATTGGTTTAAGGTTCCAATGATATTTATGGGATGGTCAAGAATGGTTAAGGAGGTGAAAAACTTGATTAATTGGTTGACATGGTAGAGAGTGCAATCGACCGGACATTAAATGTACTAAAGTATAGTAAATTGATAACGATGAGTTGTAGCACTATAAAATAATATAATAATTTGTAATAAAAATAAACCATCAAAATACATTTCAAAAATTAATAATAAATATAATTTGTAAAATATAATATATTTTCAACAATAATTATATATAAATATATTTTATTTAAAAATATTATATATAAAAATATATTATATTTAATTTTTAAAAATATAATCTCATATTACATTAACACAATATAAATTACATTTTCTATGCTTTAATTCACACCATATCTTTCATAACATTTAAACATAAATCCTAACATTGAGAATTCAAAGTTTTAACTATTTAACTTCATTGGCATTCACTAAACATTTGAAAGTCACGTAGTTTTACTCACAAATATAAAATAATATTATAAAACTAAAATTACATTCAAATTCTAAAACAAAATACTAAAGAAAATAAATAGATTCCATTAAGGGACTTAGATTCCTACCTTAAAAGTCTTCACAAGTTCCCTAATGCGATGTACACCATTCGTATTGTTCCTACAAAGGAAGAAGTTTTTTCTTTAGATGACATAGACTTCGGGGTTAAGTAACTTGCAAATGGGAAAGCTAAGGATATTGAAGGCTACCAAGTTGATTTTTTTTTTTTAAATCGGAGGGCCAATCCTTATCCTTATCCCTCACATACACAAGCTCTTCAATTTAGCAGTCAAGCAAGGCTTCCCTAAACCCTGGACGCAAAGCCTCATTGTTCCTATTTTTAAAAATGGGGATAGAAACATTCCCTCTAATTATAGGACCATTATGATTAGCCCGATTTTAGCCAAACTTTATGGAATTATTTTGGAAAAGAAGATTAGCCTTTGGCTAGAAAGTCACGGTAAAAGAGCTAAAGGCCAGGTCGGGTTTAGGAGATATCATTCAACTGTGGACCATCTTGTTACCTTTAGGATCATTGCAGAGGAGTTCCACAATACTTAAACCAATCTTTTTTGTTGCTTTGTTGACTTTAGAAAATCTTTTGACATGGTTCCTAGGAAAAACCTTTGGAATAGGTTGGAAGAGATAAAAGTTCCTCTCGAGTTGAGGGTTGCTGCAATAAGGATGTATGAGAATGTTATTGCTAAGTTTAAAAATACTGAGGGCTAGTCAAAAGAGATTAACTGCAATATTGGAGTCAAGCAAGGTTGTCCCTTGTCCCCTACCCTTTTTGGCATATACACTGACAAGTTAGAAGATTTCTTGGAAAAAGTAGGTTGTGTCGGCCCTACTCTCAGTGGTATAGTCATAAATATTTTTCTTTATGCCGATGATATCGTTCTTATGGCAAGGAGTCCCCATGATCTTGAAAACCAACTAAGAATCCTCAAGGAGTTTTGCTCCAATATGGGTATGACTGTTAATACTAATAAGACTACTGTCATGATTATTAAATCCAATAAGATCCCTTATGATACCTTTGTATATGCCAACAAAAACTTGGAGGAAGTGAATTCATACAAATATCTTGGAATTGATATTCACCACAAGCTCAATTGGAATTATAGCACTGAGAAAAGGATTATTGGGGGATGGAAAGCTTATTATGGGCTTGAAAACAATTGTAAATTAGTTGATCTTTGGAGTTGGTATAAAAATAAACTCCTTTTTGAGTCTCTTGTTACACTTGTTATTCTTTATGGATGTGAAGTCTGGGGCTGTAGTATCTCTCGTGAATCCTGGAGAAAGATAGAGAAAATACAAAAGAATTTTATAACTTATAATCTCAAAATTAAAGGAAATACACCCTATCCCATCCTCCTCTTAGAAACAAGCCTCTCCCCCATTGAGAGCATGGCTATGACTAGATACCTAATGTATAAGAACAAGTTAAACAACATGGAAGACAAGAGGATTCCTAAAATTGATTCAAAATCAAGTCATAACCACCATCGACTCAAACGAGGATGGCATAATATGCCCGGTCTTGGCTAAACTATTGGGGAATCATGGAAGACACCATTTTGCAGAAGAAATATACTATTAAAAAAAACATCAAATCAAAATTTAAGGAGAAACTATGGTGTGATAAAGAGTTAGAGGAAAAAATAAAATTGAGGTATTATAAGGATGTAATCAACCCTAATCTAGAAGATCAAAATTATCTATCTGTTTTATGAAGTGTAAAGAAAAAAATAAGCATTGCTAAGATACAAACAAATTCTCATGAGCTCTATAGTGAAACTGGGCGTTGGTCAATTCCTAAAATTCCATGGGATGAAAGAGTGTGTCACCTCTGTGACACTAAGAAGGTTGAAGATGAAAAACACTTTCTCTTAGATTGTCCAACCTATACCCATATTAGATCTCATTTTCAAAATATTTGTCACACTACCAACCTTTCTAACCTCTTAACTCAACAAAAGTATGGTGATCTTGGAAAGCTTCTCTTAATGATTTTCGAGCACATAAACAAAATTCTAAAGAATCACAAATAATCACTTACCCTCTTAAGGTCCGATAAACCAATTCAATCTTAGTGGATGTTAATTTTATAATCATCATCATAATGTTAAAGTAGAAATAAAAAAGTACAAACACATCGATATATCATCATCATCATCATCATCATCATCATCATCATCATAATGTTAAAGTAGAAATAAAAATACACACACACACACATATCGATGTGTTTGTATTTTTTAATAATACATACACATCGACATACATATTTCAACCATATTAATATTATATGAGGAAATTTTAATAATATTAATATTATATAAAAATGTGATATATCAATTAAAAAATAAATGAAAACTAATTTTAAAAATTAAAACACCGTTCATAGCCAAATGGATTTGACAACCATAATCCATATTAATAAAATAATAATAAAAACTATCACATCAACATGAAACATAATCCATATTAATAAAAACTATCACATCAACACAAAACTTTGAAAAACCATCCATTGCACTTCACATTATTTAGTGTGCCAATATAATAAAAAACTTTGAAAAACAATCCATTACACTTCACATTATTTAGTGGGCCAATATAATAAAAAATTTCAAGACATGTGCATAGTCCGACAATGGATAATTTTGAACTACCTAAAAATAACAAATAAAGTTAATAAAAGGTTAGTGGCAAAGGCAACAAGTCCCTGAAGGCAGGGACTTGTTTACTTAAAGCCATTAAAGAAATTTAAGAAGTAAGAATTTCCAAGTACAAGAGAATGAGACTATGTGTTTGTTATCTCTGATATTACACGTGTAAGTGTGCATAGTAGTTGTTACATGTCCCCAAACTTAACAAAGACAAGAGTTGCATATGCTCCTATATTACGTAGGTTACCTTCTTGTTACTGTTGAGTTTGCCTTGCAATTGTGTTACCTTCTTGTTACTGTTGAGTTCACCTTGCAATCAGATTTGCAATCCAATAATATATGGATATTATCTCCACATAAACATATATACATTTTTTAAAACTAAAATTAAAACCTGTTTTTGAATGTTTAAAACATAGAAATGATAATTTTTAAAATAAAAAAACAATAATAGTTAGATATCTAATTTTGAATTATTAGATATGATTCCAAAACAACACTTGCCACAATCAAACCAGTTAGTAGTAGTGGAGTTTAATACTATTTTATTGTATGGAAGACTGGAGTTTTCTTTATCTCCATGCAACACACCTGACATCTTTTACTACCACAAATAAGTTTAATACATGTAAATGGAGGTAGAGAAACGTGGGGAGTCTTGCTGCAATCGAGTAGAGTCCGTGTGGGAATTCTGTGCAATGGTAAATTCCTTATTGGATCATAGTAGCTCAACCAAATGTGCATCAAAATTATCACTCTCATGTGACTAGCTCAACCAAACGTGCATCAAAATTATCACTCTCATGTGACTAAACACACACCAGAATTGAGGATATTATTCGCTTTGGAAGATTGGTCGAATCATAAATTCATCAATCCGAACATAAGATACCAAGGATTGTCGTGTTTGGGGTTTTCTTCAATAAAAGGTTCTCTTCAAAAAATACTAGATATGTGTCTGTAGCCGGCCAGTCAACCAAGTATTCCGCAGGTCCATCCATGGCGAAAATTGGAGGGACATTCTTTCTAGTGTGGCAAGAGATCTAAACTGAAGAAATATTCCAACTCTAAAATGCATATGAACAAATCCTATACGATAGCAGGCACATCATCTTTGCTCATTTTCATGTTGGTAATGAACATTTTAATCTTTTATAAAATTACTAGATAAAATTCTCATAGATGTCCAGAAAATGATCTCATCTCTTTCCTTAATATCTTTTTCCACGCATTTTTGACAGGGAATCGGATTTACATAATGGAATAAGATTTAATATTGATTCAAATGTATAGGGAATAGTATTTTCAAATGAGATTTTAATTTGAATGTACACGAAATAGAATTTTCATAATGGGATGATATTACCTGCATTCATGTAGGCATGCTCCTGTACTCACATGGACGCATGACCTACATGGACCAAAAGTGTTTGAATTCTATTTACTCTAAAAAACTGGTTATCTAAGCAACATTATGAGTTTTTCACTATTGAAAAACTCTATACATCGACTACATACTTATTGAATACTCAAAGGGTGTGGAAAGTAGGGAAAGTTACGCCACAAACAATGACTTTCTCAAAACAATATCAAGGTTGACAAAGAATTTTGAGTCATTGTAGATTTGTTGTAGTTCAGGATTTATCAAGTGAAAGGATTTATCAGGCAAAAGGAAAGAGGAAGAAAAAGGACCTACTATGACAAAGGAATAGGAGTGACAGGTGGCAGAGCCATGGCATGAGAAGCCAGTCCAAGTTCAAGGGAAGATCGACTCCACATAGCAACACACACTACTTTTAGTGCATACGTTTTCAGAGAAGCACTCACAGCTTCACATCTTTCAATGCCATTATATTCCATTAGATGCCTTCCTTCATGCCTTCAATATCTCTTTGGATATTGATCTCAATTCTGCCATTCAAATAAGGTACTCTCATTTTTCTTTCCACTGGTAGTTGGTTCAATTCTCATAGTATTGTGTTGCTAGCTCTAATGTTAGCTAGTACATCGCCTATTGTATTTCTTCTATTATGTAATGAGTACCTCTTTCGGTGCACAAAATAACCAATGGAGCCATCCATCTAGAAAGCCCATTCTTAGCTTCCAAAGATTCCATTCTAACACGTTTGACTAATGATCCATCGCCGTGATGTGTCAATTCCTTTTCCCATCGATTAGGATTCATTAATCATAGGTCCCAGGTTGTAGGGAGAAACAAAATTTCTCTTCATGTTGCTAGGATTTACACAGAATTTTTGTGTTGTTGGGATCGCAACGAACCATCGATTGAACCCTAACTATAAACATGCCACTGAGGAGAGTTCTAGTTATGGAACCAAAAATGAATGGCCACTGAGATGAGAAAAATGTGTTTATTCTAGGAAGGAGAAGGAGAAAACCTCTTTCGTGTCGTGGAGCATAGACCAGTGTCATCGAGCATGGTGTTTGACATCAACCGGTGTCATTGGTGGAGCATAGACCAGTGTCATCGAGCATGGTGTTTGACATCAACCAGTGTCATTGGTGGAGCATAACAGTTAACATCTATGCATTTGAGAGGGACTAATAAACATGCCAAAAACACCTAAACATTTAATGTCTGGAACTAATACTAGACATTAGGTCTAGCATTAATCTCTATAGCTCAAAACTCTCTCAAAAATTTTCCAACCATGTGACAAATTTTCTAAGTTTTGCCTCGATATGAGGCCAAATAAGAGCTCAAACCAAAAACTTTGGGTAAAAAATGAAATGCAGCTGCAAAAATTTATCTACTTGCCAAAACTTTAGGTTAAAACATCGGTTTGCATGCATGATTAATAGAAACACACATAACCGTTTACTATAGTCCCTACCAACCCAAAGGGCAGGGTATATGTTTTTGGCATGGAAATAATTATACTAATGGATGAAATATTGCTAACTCATGAAGTTGAGAACATTTCAGGAACTGTTAAACATTGCAATAGGAAAGTTGGAAGCCGGGTAGTCACAAGAATAGAGACTACAAAATTTTTTATGTTCAGAAAATTGAAATAATAAACTCACTGTTATTAATTATGAACATGCATATGCATAGAATGATGAGTCATTCTATTTGGTTAAGCTGTTTGGTAATGGTGATTGAGTTTCTAGGTGCAGACAATTCTAATTTCGCTACATACGGTTCTGTACATATTGCAATTAAATTATGATGTACATGAAATACTGAATATTGTTGGTAGTTTGCAAGATGAAGCCTTGCAGGAAAATAATATGCAGTTTGGTGCTTGTGGAAAAACACAAGGAAGGTTTCAATCCTAATTTGGTAACAACCAAGATGATTTATGAAATAGAATTTCATATTTTGGGGATAAAAGTTGAATTCCCTTTCGAACTAATTGGAGTTCCTAAATGAATTCTTTTATGTTTTCTCATGATAACTGCATGTGGGTGATGCAGATGAGATGATGTGGATTAAAGTTGGAATGTTGACTACAAAGAGTATCTCGGGGAAGCTGTTGATTGGAAATCTCTGAGGGCAGTTGGAACTCTGGGAGCCACGGTGCTCTGAGACTTTCTGAGCTGAACTGTTGCTGAAGCCCAAGGAAAGGGAGGTGTAGCAGCTGATGGACTGTGTGACAGTGAAGGTGTAAACTCTTGGGGTGGGACAGGCATGTGGGGAATGAAAGACCATTGGTTGGAGTGCTGCTAAGGTTTGAATGGTTGGAGTGCTGCTGA
Organism: Picea engelmannii; assembly: GCA_009831015.1. Taxonomy (NCBI): domain Eukaryota; kingdom Viridiplantae; phylum Streptophyta; class Pinopsida; order Pinales; family Pinaceae; genus Picea; species Picea engelmannii. The sequence goes on along the minus strand of ML782690.1, from coordinate 365,380 downwards.
GGTTTGGTACCTTGGCCTAGACCATGTGGATATGGATTGTGGACCATGGCTATCTTGGGAAGCCATTGCCCGATGGAGTCATAACCCTACTCAGGGGTGGAAGGCCTTCTCAAATCAAAACATAAGTACAATTCTCTATTTATTGTATGTTGTGTATCTTGTATACAGGTTATAATGTTATTAGAATTACCTGTATATACATATATATACATTGCATATATGATTGCATTACCTGCATCCATGACTGTACATAATGTGTTTCATATTTCATTTCTTAATAAATATATACCTGATGCTAATTATGTAATCGATTGGAATGTGATTCAGGTGGAGCAAGAAGGTGTCTTGCAAGTGCATCCAATGTGAATATTGGATCGGAAAAGTAAGTAGCTCTGGAATCGAGCCATAGGGCTTGTAAAGGTCCAATGGACCTGGTACGGTCCTAAGGACGCGACATGGGAGCATTAGGATGTTGTGCGGGCATAATACTTGCATCTTTTTGAATATTTTGAAAATCTTGCTGATGCTATGTAAAGAGTTGCACTGAGGACAATGAAAAAATAAGGGGAGGGGATTGTAATATCCCCTGGTAGTGCCCCAGTTTTATTATGAATTGTAATCATGTTTATAGGCTGGTGTGCCAAGTGTATATAAGCTGGTGGGCTTATGTGTTTATTAGGCCAGAGAGCCTAAGTGTTAAAGTCCAGGAGCCTGATTTTGTATATGTAATTATGCAGATCATTAATAAAATATAAACATCGCTGCGTGCAGACCGACCACAAAGAAAGAGTGACGGGGGACTAAGCTTCCACAAGGTTCGGTAAGGGAGGAGGCTAAGTGTGTGGGCCTAGGGGCTAAGCTAGGGGGCTTACCTATAAAGAGGATAATAGTTTATTATTATTTCCTGAAGGCTAAGGTGGACATGTTGAGTTTTGTCCTAAGTTTCTGTAAAGGGAACATGTGCAAAAGGAAACACATGCAGCTCCAGGAAGACAAGTGTCGACATGGGCGCATGCAGTTAAAAATGATGAGTCAGCCGTGTTTGTGTTCATTCTTCCAACCTTCGCAAGATTTCATTGGTCATTTGGCCATCCGAAGTCTGAACTGGTTTTTCCTCTGCAATCGAGCTCTGTGTTGTTTCTTGGTCATGAACCCAGTGAGAACCCGTGGAAAAATCGACGGACTGAGCCATGTCTTCCGTGAAGCTCGAGCATTCTGTATATGTCTATGCCATGCATGTGTCATAACACTTGGCTGTTGCAACCATGCAGTTCCTCGACTAAGGTTGGCTTGCTGTCGTTGGTTGTTTCTTACTGAGCTGTTCTGTGTCTTAGTGTGGACGGTTGTTGTTTTTGGACGTCCATACCTAATTTCTGGTTTCTACTGTCATCCCTGTGTGAATGAGTGCTAAATCATTGTTGTTGTTCTCACCTGGCTAGAGATGAGTCGAGGAGTGTGCTGAAGAAGCGGGTTGCCAGGCCCATGGTAGAAGAGGTAGGTTGTCAGGCCTGTGAGCAACTCTCTCCAAGTTAGAGAGTCTGCTGGGAAGTGGTTTTCTCCTAGAGAGAGTCCAACACCAGCTACAGAGCTCTGAGAATTTCTGATCTGACCTGTTGCTGAGATCCAGAGAGGGAGGTGAAGTACCGATGGAATGTGCTTGTGAAGGTGTATACTCCCGGTTGGAACAAGCATGTGGGGAATGAGAGTCCATGAGTAGTGGGCGTAAGAAGGCTCCTGGAGAGAATCCTTTTGGTTTCTTTGTGCAGTTTTCTGTGATCTCAGCCTAGTTTATGATTCCCATGCCCTGGGTGGAGCTTAGTCCTAGCTCAGGGGTGACCCACCGGTGAGCGTGATGAGAAACGTGGTCTATGGATGGGAGGTTCGTGGAAGGTTTGCACGCAGTTGGTGGTGTTATTCCAGTTGAAAGATAAGTATAATTTATCTTCTTAATTTTATGTTATTCATAATGTTGGAATGTTATCATGTGTTCTGTTGCATGTATGAATTGCTGTTAATTCTATTTAAATATGAATGGTAACAGTAACTGTATGTTAAAATGTGTTAATTTGTTTAATGTGTATTATATTTATATGTGAATATTACGCAGTAGTGGCATTGCCCGATCTCTGTGGAGGGTTGGGATACTATAGTTTGGTATCGCAGCTAAGTCAGAGATGAGTAGTGGCATTGCCCAAGCTTGTGGATGGCCAGGGATGTTACAAAATTATCACTCTCTTGTGACTAGCTCAACAAAACGTGCATCATAATTATCACTCTCATGTTACTAAACACACACAAGAATTGAGGATATTATTCACTTTGGAAGACTGGTCAAATAATAAATTCATCAATCAGGACATAAGATACCAAGGACTATCGTGTTTGGGGTTGTCTTCAATAAATGGTTGTCTTCAAAAAATACCAGATATGTGTCTATAGCCGACCAGTCAGCCAAGTATTCTGTAGGTCCGTCCATGGAAAAACTTGGAGGGACATGCTTTCCAGTGTGGCAGACATCTAAACTGAAGAAATATTCCAACTTTAAAATGCATATGAATAAAGCCTATACGATAGCGGGCACATCATCTTTGCTCATTTTCATGCTGGTAATGAACATTTTAATATTTTATAAAATTACTAGATAAAATTATCATAGGTGTCCAGAAAATGATCTCATCTCTTTCTGTAATATTTTTGTCCACGCATTTTTGACAGGGAATAGGATTTACATAACGGAATAAGATTTAATATTGATTCAAATGTACATGGAATAGTATTTGCAAACTGAAATAGATTTTAATTTGAATGTTGCAAAGTGAAATGAGATTTTAATTTGAATGTACAAGAAATAGGATTTTCATAATGGGATGAGATTACCTGCATTCATGTAGGCACGTTCCTATACTCACATGGACGCATGACCTACATGGCCCAAAAGTGTTTGAATTCTATTTACTCTAAAAAACTGGCTATCTAAGCAACATTATGAGTTTGTCACTATTGAAAAAATATATACATCGAATACACATAGGTAAACAACTTATTGAATACTCAAAGGATGTGGTAAGTAGGGAAAGTTATGACACAAACAATGACTTTCTCAAAACAATATCAAGGTTGACAAAGAATTTTGAGTCACTGTAGATTTGTTGTAGTTTAGGATTTATCAAGCGAAAGGATTTATCAGGCGAAAGGAAAGAGGAAGAAAAATGACCTACTATGACAAAGGAATAGGAGTGACAAAGGATTAGGAGTTGAGGAAGACCATGGTGGCAGATCCATGGCATGAGAAGCCAGTCCAAGTTCAAGGGAAGGTCGAATCCACATAGCAACACACACTACTTTTAGTGTAGATGTTGTCAGAGAAGCACTCACAACTTCACATCTTTCAATGCCATCATATTCCATTAGATGCCTTCAATACCTCTTTGGATATTGATCTCAATTTTTCCATTCAAATCGGGTACTCTCATTTTTCTTTCCACTGGTTGCTAGTTCAATTCTCGTAGTATTGTGTTGCTAGCTCTAATGTTAGCTAGTACATCGCCTATTGTATTTATTCTATTATGTAGTGAGTACCTCTTTCGGTGCACAAACTAAACAACAGAGCCATCCATCCAGAAATGCCATTCTTGGCTTCAAAGATTCCATTCTAACATGTTTGACTAATGATCGATCACCACGATGTGTTAACTCCTTTTCCCATCGATTGGGCTTCATCAATCATAGGTCCCAGGTTGTAGGGAGGTGGTGGGAGGAACAAAACTTCTCTTCATGTTGCTAGGATTTACGTAGAATTTTTGTGTTGCTGGGATCACAATGAACCATTGACTGAACCCTAACTATAAACAGACCACTGAGGATATTTCTAGTTATGGAACCATAAATGAATGGCCACTGAGATGAGGAGAAGGTATTTATTCTAGGAAGGAGAAGGAGAAAACCATTGTCGTGTCATGGAGCATAGACAAGTGTCATTGAGCATGGTGTTTGACATCGACTAGTGTCATTGGTGGAGTGGTACGTGTCATTGGTGGAGCATAACAATTAACATCTATGCATTTGAGAGGGACTAATAAACATGCCAAAAAAACCTAAACATTTAATGTCTGGAACTAATACTAGACATCAGGTCTAACATTAATCCCTATAGCTCAAAACTCTCTCAAAACTTTGCCAACTATGTGAGAGTTTTTCAAGTTTTGCCTCGATATGAGGCCAAATAAGAGCTCAAACCAAAAACTTTGGGTAAAAAATGAAATGCAGTTGCGGAAATTTTTCTACTTGCCAAAACTTTAGGTTAAAACATCAGTTTTCATGCATGATTAATAGAAACACACATAGTCGTTTACTATAGTCCCTACTAGCCCGAAGGGCAGGGAATAATAAGATAAAGGTACATTCCATGTTTTCAATCAGATACATAATGAGACCACATTCTAAAATTCTATAAATATATAAATATTTATATTGAATAATTAATAAAATTGATTGTGTAAAATATGATTAATGGTCTATGTATCATGTTATGTCTTTTTATATGGGTAACAATGGAGGTGTTTCCTCTTGATTTTATTGTTTAATTTGTGAGCGATATTCTCAATTTTTGCTTAGTTGTTTATTTGCTTCAACATTTTGATGGCTCCCCGATTTTATAGTTTAATTTATGAGTGATATTCTCAATTTTTTCTTAGTTGTTTATTTGCTTCAACATTTTGATGGCTCCCCTATTAGGGTGTGGGGTATTCTGTGTGGTTTATTTTTTAAGTTTTTAGTGGATGATTTTATTAGAACATAAATTTTTCTAGCCTCTAATCTTTCTTTTTATTGTGTAATTTGTACTTGTCCCAAAGCCCAAGATGAGGAAGTGAAATTAACATAACAACATGATATCTCACCATTGTCATCTTAGTGAGAAATCCCCACTTTTAGGGATGGATGAAGGTCCAACCCAAGGGAGGCATCCTCAGTGGCCTAAGGGCTGGGTAGACTAAGGTTATGTTAAGAAATACCCCCCTCTCATTCATCACCTAATTCAACAATATCTATGTTTGAGAAATTAAGGCAAATAAGTGTAGCTTGTGTAAATGCCTGGAACAAGAACAATACAACATATATATAGTAACTCCAAGTACCAAAATTATAGTAAAACCTCAAAGACAATAGACAATGCAAAGTATATGTTGGTTGATATGTAATTGTAGTAAATTAAACAGTTTACAATAGAAAATAATGTTTTCTAACATCGAGAAGAATTATCACTCAAAATTTCAATAATTGACCATAGAAATTTAACATTTATCATGTAGATTACTTAGCACTTATTGTAGCATATTTCTGAGTAAGTTAGATAGTTATTAGAGTTAGTTATGGAGAAAATTAGCAACAGTTAGGGTGATTGTAGCAATGTTTTGCTACAACAACCACAAAATTAGTAGTTCAAGCTAAACATGGGTTAGAATTAGTTAGTAAAAGGTTCAAAGAAGAGAGTGAAAAAGTTGTTTGATTAATCCCTCAACAAGAGCAAGTAGAAATCAATGCCTTTTGGGCTTATGGAGTCAATTACAACAAAAAAAAAAAACTTGGAGAAGTAAATGATAATAGTCGTCAAAGGACGAAGGAACAAATGCTAGAGGTGTTGGCACTTCAAGGCTTCAAGCATTCAAATCTTCAAAGATGAATTCACTAGAGTGAAAACACTCTTAGGCATTAGTGAATCCTTCCCTCCTTAGATTCTTGAAAAATATTTACAATAAGTTCTAGAACAAACTTCTAAAGTGCTAGCACTTTAGGGCTTTAGAAGCCTATCTAGACAAGATCCTTTTGACAATTAACAAGTGGAAAAGACTAGAGAGAGGAAGAAGCACTTTATGTTCCTCTCCTAGGGTTTAAGAGAAAACAATTTCATAATCTTAAATACGAATAAGTAAAATATACCATAACCATTCAAAGCATGAAGAGAAATTTCAGATTTTACTTACTTCACCAAGAATAATCAAGCAACAAACACCTAGTTGCATAAATTTCCACCAAAAAATCATCAAAAATCATCCATTACAATGTCTCCAAGTGGTATGCCTTGGTAATTTTAGCTAATAGTGCCTCTAGGGAGAAATTTTCAGTCCTTCCTATTGTGAGAGGTAAGTTATGATTCAAAAAAGAATTAGGCCAGCCATATTTATATGGGAAATCCTGGCCTTAATATCCAAAAGTTGTGTCTTTTCAGAAATCTAAGCCTTCTTCTTAGTTTTCTCATTAAAATTAAAAATAAATTCAATTTCTACAAAATGAACCTAAAAAAGGGTGACGTTATGCCCTTCTAGGGTGATGTTCGACATTCCATGTGGAAGGATGAGCAAGATAAGGTAGCGCTTGGCCTCCAAATGCCTTGGATCATTCCCACATGTTCCAAAACACCACGCCAATTCCTCCTTCATCAACCCCCCCAAGCCCTAGTGACTTCATGGGATAGTAGGTGACGTCTAAGGCCTCCAAGAGCTAATGTCCAGGTGGGAGAAGCTTGTAACTCTTCATCTAGGACTACTAGAGTGCCTCCAAAGGAAACAACCCCTTTATTCAATGTGCAATCAAGTCATCACGATCCTACCCCAAACGCGAGGTTCTGTATCCATCCTTGGGCTCCAAAGTCCCGATGAAGGTCTGGACAAGTCATATCCTCATGAATACTTGTCCATCGGGAAAGGTCCCGCAAAAACAAATAGATACACCGTCCAAGGGTCCATAAGTCACATGATCATGCCAAGTAAGCCACATATAATAATCAAACCACATGAACATCTACATCAAACCCCCCTTTTCAAACTAAGAAAATGCTCAAAGACGTTATATAATTTGTCAAATTTAGGTGTGGGAGGGGTGTCAAGGCATCCTATTGGGTCAGTCAATCCCCAATTCCAAGGTGTTACATAAGAAAAACCTATCTAAGTCATGTAAAGAAGATGAAGTGGATGGGGTAAGACTTTTGGGCATGGGGTTCATGGCATACAAGGGTTCGTAGTGTCTCATTTATGGGTGCCTTTGTAGAGGGTGTGTTGCACCTTCGTTTTCAATGCATCCTTTTTTCAAGCCTATTTATTTACTATTAAATAATTAAAGTTTAGAACACTTGGGTACTCAAAATGAGTAACATAAGACTTGGGAGGCAGTACCACAATGTCACTTGAAGGGAGAGGTACACATATTGTCATAGGGGTAAATCAAAGGTTGTAATGCACTTGTGTAGATCCCTCAACAGGTAGGACGTCTATATAATATGAAAATGTTTTTTGTTGGTATTTGATTTTTTAGGAGAAACATTTCATTGTTCTCAATATCTCTTTGGGCACGCATCTAGAAGGTTATAATTTTTTCTTTTATCTTTTTCCATCTACATTCCCTCAGGGTCTTCATCCCCTTCTTCCCATGAAATGAGGTACAATCCCTTCTTGGGTCAGTGCACCTAAACATCCCAAAAGACGAGGAAACGAAATGGAAAGAATGTGGAAGGTGATAAGTATGATTGGGAATAGGTGTTGACCCTTCAAGGAACCCCTGAATAACACCCTATCCCCTAGGGTGACCAACTTACTAGGAATAAATGACACCCACCAAGGTTAAATAAGGCAAAACACATTATTTCCAAGCAAATGTTTGATAATCAAGAAAGAATTATTTGCAACATGTTCAAATGCTTCAATTATTAGGGCGACACTTACCACGATACTAAATTTATTAACTCATGAAGTAAGACCTTTTGTCCTCTGGGGCTAGGCCGATTTGATGGATTTTTCCCTATTGCTGGTGATTTATGATGGTGCATCAATGAATAGGAGGGGCCCTGTGGGGCTATGCTAGTCAATATGGCTCTCGACACTCCATGTATGTTACCCATGGGCCTTGCGACATGATCTCCATAGTTACCCCTAGTATATGGGGGTAACATCAGGCTCCTACCCCGGGACATGTGCTCACTGTAGATCACACAAAAACCTCATTGAATATCCAGTATGACCCATGCCTACACACTCAAGAAAAATGTTAGAGTACCTAGGGTGGCACTATCACCCCTTGTTCTTATGAAAATGATCAAAATTCAAAAGTAAATGCTAAAAACAAAATTCAAAAGTAAATGGTGCATCAATGACATAACAATGATGCAATATGCAAAGAAAGAAACATGCAAATCATATGCATGTATGCAAATAAATCTAGGATAAATACAAACTATACTACTATGATATGTAGTATGCGAGATATATACAATGATATGCAAGATGCAAATGCCTACCTACCTACACTGACCAATGTTAGTCTCAATGATAGGTATAATCATGCAACCAGTGAAACCATATTTGCAATATATCATAAGATCTACCTTTGTCCTTCATCATAAACCATAACAAGGATAAGTCAAGAAAAAAATAACATGGGTTAGAGCATGCATCACATTATAAGAAATCATAAAATATGACTCATGGAAGTGGGAGGGAGGGAAAAAATCATGCAAAGTCATACATTTATAAAAATGCTCAATCCATCTTTGAAAATGGTCGTGAAAGGGAGAGGACTTGAGAGGCTGACTCAAAGAGCAAGAGGGTTGACCATGTTGGACCTCATCACTTCTTGATGTCTGAGAAGGATGAACAAGGATCTAGAGGATGATTGGAAACTTCTTAGGGGAAAGTTGAAAGATCAAGATATATAAATTCTTCTTAAATCCTGT
>ML782690.1:333844-356652 GCA_009831015.1 Picea engelmannii | reverse complement strand
GGGGGGGGGGGGGGGGGGGTGAATCAATATGAACACTTTTGTTAATTTTAAAAATAATGTATATTCTTCAACAATGTTCAACAATTTATCTTTAGCATTCAATATATATCATCAATAGTATAATAATAAGCAGTATCACATGAGAAATATCACATCAAATGCATAGTACACCAGAATTTACGTGGAAACCCAAATGGGAGAAAACCACATAATGATTTTCTTATATGTCAAAAGAATACATTCATTGGAAGCACCAACTTCCCAATTTTCCAGCTACAACTGGAAAGAGGCTACAACCCCCTTTTCTCAGGATCCAACCACAAGGAAGCTACAAATCCCTAAATTTTTTTGGCTTCAACCAGAAGGAGGCTACAACCCCATAAGTTCTCAGGAACCAACCAGAAGGTGGCTACAAGAACCTATCCTTTCCCTATCCTACCACCCTGAAATATAAGTGTAGACCAATTGTTACTACGACTGTCACTACACTGCCACAATCAAATTGTCACTGTCTCTGTCACTGTCAACCTGTCACTGTCTCTGTCACTTTCAACCTATCACTGTCTCATCATCAATCAACTAGAATTTGTACCATACCATGCATCAACTACATACCAACATGTGTATCAATCATGTACCAAAAGATATGCTAAGTGTAGATACCATAACATCAATAATGAGTGGCCAATCATATATCAAATCATGTATCAAATACTAGAGCATCAATCATATGAAGAACCAGTACCATATTCCATCAACATTTATATACCTTTACCATATCATCAATGAAGACCCTCAAAGAACCAATGTGTTAGCACCATGATTTTCATAGCTAAGGTTAGAGGTTTTTCAACAATTTGCAAAGTCATGCATGTTAGAACCAATATTTTTTTTATGATTGGAATCACCTAAGATCTCCAAGGGTTGGTTCCAAAATGAAGCTTTATCATTTGTTATTTCCATTTCCATTTGCAACTGCGAGATGCAAAATTTTTTGCGTGCTGCGCATAGGATTTCACCGTGTAGAGGATTTTGTTGTGCATAGGATTTTGCCGCACATGGGATTTTGTCGCACAGAGGATTTTTTCGTGCATTAGATTTTGTCGCACAGAGGATTTTTCCGTGCATAGGGTTTTTCTACGCAGGGGATTTTGTCGCGCAGAGGATACATGACACACTGGGTAAATGACTCGTTTAGTGGTCAACTTAAAGATCACTTTATGACCAACTAAAGAGGAATTTTTAAAATCCTCGAGAGATTTTTGTCGAGGAAAAACCAAATAATAATAACCTCTCTCCGATTTTCAAACGGTGTCACAGATTGGCATGTTTGAAGGAATCTTGGAACCCTATTTTCCAGTTTTCATGATTTCCTGTTTGAGACATGTTTTTTCGACGTGTATTTTGACCAGCTGGAGATGAAATTCAAGAAACTGAGAGAGGTTTTTATTTAGAACGAGCTTACCTAAAAAAACACAAATATTACAATTTGAGAATTACAAGTGGCGTTTTGAAGCCTATTTTTCATAATTTTTCCTCCTGAAAAGCAGGAAATCGGTTAAAACGTGTCATTTTCTGTTTGTAACTATTTCTATTTTGGGAAAGGGATTGGAGTTCAAAATGGTGAGAGGGAAAGGACCTATAGTGCTATATTTTTCATGGTACAAGAGTAGAGAAGGGTTGGACCCTTGGGGAAGAAGACTTGTTTATTTCTTTGAAGTTAATGCAAACGTTTCCTTTTTCTGAAATTTGAGATTCATCACAGTGTTTATGTTCAGTATGTGTTTCTTGTATATCATTTCCATGATTATGTTTTTTTGCTAGCATTTTCTAAGAGTAAGTGGTGGGAATTCATCCATGTTTGATGCTCCTTTCAAACTGATGATGCTTGTTATGTTTTAATGGTTACTTTTACAGAATTCATCTTCATTTGATGCTCTGTTTAGTAATTAATATTTGTGTCCGTTCTTCTAAAGATGCACTAGAGATTGATTGATTGATTGATTCCTATAGTGTAGTGGGATTTATTCTCCTTTCTATCTCTCATTTCATATCATTTTTTTTTGAGCATATCACCTATTTTGCCTCAAATCTGCAGAAAGAAACCAAACAATTGTTGACTGTAAAAACATTGAAATTTAGGCCTTGGCTCCATTTCCCAATGGTACCTTTTCCTTGTTTTTCCTACCAGCCCTTTAAAAAAAAAAAAAAAACCAGTCCTATTGCAAAATCTTACCTCTGTTCATTTACTGATGAATCCTTTGAGTTATTACCAGTCATTAGACATTTGAGAGAGCCCTATCTAGTTCTATAGGTCAAGATACAATCTAAAGCTGGTTGAAACAATTACCTCGGGGTTTTCTTTGATACAACCCAAAGAAATTCCCGAGTGTTAACATATTGGCATCGTTGTCGGGGAACGAAAGTTGCATTTTCCCTGGGATAAACAACAAGGTTGAGACCTGATTTCTGACGGTTGACAGAGGTCAGACACAAGAAGGCTATACATTTCCACATGGTGACTCCAATCAAGCTTCAAATGTGATTCAGAGATTCCACTGGAGGATGAGATCCATTGACAAAGGTATGAAAGGACATCATGGGAGAAAACAAGTACCTAAAGTTGAGTTTTTTCCAAGACATAATATTTTTTGTTACTAATTATCTTTTGTCCTTTCCAGAACATGGTAAACAAATTTTTATTTACCTGCTGCATTCAAATGATGATCATGATAATCTTGCACTTGTATATCCTCCTCTTAAAGTTGTACATATATCTCCTCATTGTATCACTAATTTTGATCAAAATCTTCCATCTGAGCCATGTGATGATCATAGCCAAGTTGATGATCCTCATGAAATAAAGGCTGATATCTCACCTCCTGTATTTGATCCAACACCATCCAAGATTCAACAGAGATACAAACCTTTAAAATTAGCTCACATCCTTCATAAGTTTCCTCCAAAGCACTATAAGTACCTACCTGTGTTTGATGGAGAACCTAATGCCATCACAGCTAAAAAACACATCCAAGATTTTCAACATTTTATAGATTTGTTTGAGATTGATCATGATGATGTTTGTATGAGGGCCTTCTCTCAATCCTTGAAAGGGGATACCAAATATTGGTTTAAACACTTGCATCCAAAGACAATTATCTCATGGGAGGAATTGAAGAATGTCTTTTTGAAATTTTGGGGCAAGAGGAAATCTTTGGATCTACATATTATAGAGTTATATGCCATGAAAAGGAAGAGAAGTGAAACTATTTCTACATTAAGTAGAAGCTTTTCCAGTATTTATTACAAGTTGCCCAAAGAAATTCAACCCACTGAAGCTGCTACCATGCTCCATTATGCAACAACCTTTCATCCAGATTTGTCTTTCCTTCTGATGGAAAGAAGATCTAAGTTCTTACAACAAATATTTAATGATGCTCAGGAGATTCAACAAAATATTCAAGCATGTAAACAGATTCGAAATGAGGAGTTGGATGCTAAAGAACATGACAATGAATATGAACAAAAAACAATTGATTTGAATCTTAAGCAGAGGGTTAATAATATCATATGTCCTCTTGAAGTTTTAAATGCTGATGATTTTGCAAAGGATTATATTCCACTTATTGAAAAATAAGGTGCTAATTTAGCTTTTGATCCATCTCATGATAAGCATGGGGATGATTGTTTTATGTATTCATTTGTAGACAGTTAAGAAAATGAATTTGAAAATCAACTTGTTGAAGAACAGGTTGATGTCCCACTCTTTTTCTTGTTAGATGACATTGCATATGTTGTTGATTTGCCTATATATGATGAATATGATGATGATTGTGATGTTGAATTCCTAGAAAAACCAACTGCATGTTCTCTATCATAAAATGTTCCTTTTCAGCAGTGTAATCAGAGTAATCAACCTACATATCACAGTTACAAAGAAGAATATGAATAAAGTACCGAATCAACTGAAGGAAATTCTTTACCTTTATGTTTTTCTTCGTTTAAATTGTTGAAAGAAAATTTTAAGATCATCATTGAAGAAAAGGAATGTGTGCTGATGAAAAATCACACTGATTCATTGGAACACATTGATAAGAAATTGCAACAATATTTGTTGGATTTACTTCACACACACCTCAGATTTATTTTTCCTAAGGTTTTTACTTGTTTATTAGTCATAATTATTCATTATTCAGTCTCCTATATTTTAGGGGAGAATATTCCACCTGGAGAATATTCTCTTTTAGTTGACACTTCAGTTTGACTAAGTTGAGTTGAGTTTAGATGTTGCATTGGTTTTGTCACCATGCAACATTGGGATCATCACCATGATAATTTGACGTTGCCTTGGTATCATCAACATGCTGGAAAATTACCCTTGATTCCCTGAGTTAACTCCTCACTGCTCTCTGTTTAGTCAATTAACTGAAGAATAGTTGACTAGTCAACTCAACTAGGTGGCAGTTCACTCCCATAATTGCCTGAGAGACTAGACTAGGTGGCCGTTCACTCCCGTAACTATTGGTGTGTGTCCAGGTCACTCTATTCCACCACTATGGCACATTGGTTCTCCTCCAATGCGCACTCATTGAGTTATACAGAGTATATCATGTGTAAATTATTCATTATTCAAACAGTTAATGATAATTCTTTCATTCTTTCATTCTTTCTCTCCTTCTTCTTATTTCTCCTATTCTCTCTGCAAATGTGTGTATCATTGTTTAGATAGATCTATTATGTGCAGGTTCAACACATTTACATGGTATCAGAGCCGACGAACTGCTAAGCAAAAGATACACCAAATTTTTTTGCAGGTACAAAAGATTGAAGACAACAGAAATATGGAATTCCAAAATTCAATCTTACACCTTACAACTATTTTGCATGGAAGGAGAAAATAACCATACATATCCAAAACAGATGGTTGTACAGGTTAACCTTGAATACAAATACAGAACCAACATCAACCATAGAAAAATCTAAGTATTTAAATCGCATGGATGAGGCACTCAGAACAATTTGCAGTCTTATTTCTCCCGATCTCCTTTTTCATATATCTTCCTGTAAGACTCCCAATGAAGCCTGGACCACCTTGGAAGGGCTCTTTGGAAAATAATATGATATGAGGGGACACACAATGGAGGTGGAGCTACTCACATTGGATCCAAAAATCTTCGACAATATCCAAGATTTATTTACAAAATTCAAGGATTTACTATCGCAACTCAGAGATTGCGGGGTTGATAAATCGAAGGAGGAGAAACAAATGGTTCTCACCATTATCTCCAAGCTTGGTCCTGGATTCTCTGTATTTTTATCCACATTCCATTTTGTCATATTCACCTCTAGAGCCAACTGGAAGATGCCTTCTCTTGAGGACTTTATCAAATCCTTAACACAAGAGAAAACCAAGTTCATCAACATGGGCACAATCAAAGGCCCAAGGGTGCATGCACTCACTGTGCATAATGGCAGCCAAAAATATAAGAAATATCAATATAAATATAAACGGAAATCTCATGCACATCCGAAGAAGGAAGGGTACACAAAACCCTTCACCGATGCCTTTGAATCCAAAGTGGAAAAGGGAAGAAAAGGGGAGAAATGCACGTACTGACACAAAGGATCCCATCCAGAATCTACATGCATGCAAAAACAAATAGATCTGATGTCTGAAATAATTCATAAAAACAACCTTGGATATCGCATCCCCGAGGGTGCAAAGAAGAAGAAGCCAAAAGATCCGAATTCCAAGAAAGGCAATTCTAGCCATGCCTTGATTGCAATCAACTCCTTTCCTGATGCTTGGATCATAGATTCAGGAGCATCACATCACATGGCTACCTTAGAAGTAGTCTATTATTCATTGGATGCATGAAAAGTTCCTCTTATTCTGATGGGGGACAACTCTTCTATCGAAGTCACCAAAAAAGGAAGGATTGAACTCACCAACAGAAGCTTCGAGAATGTGTTGCACGTTCCCAAATTTTCTGTCAACCTTATTTCCATGTATCATATGACGAATTCCATCACCGGAAAGAAAGTCATATTCACACCAAATTCTGTGGACATCTACGTCATGCAAACCAACTCCAGGGTTGCTACCAGTGAGGTAAATCATCAGTCTAGATTGTATAATTTTTTTGAATTCATTGAACCTGATTCTGGTTTACTTCTTACTCATGCTGATGACAGTAGTAGGATATGGCATGAAAGGTTTGGACATTTGAATTTTAGATACATGCAACAACCTAGCAAGCACAAATTGGTTGATGGTCTACCAGGCATCCATTTCTCCAAGAGAGTATGTGAGGGATGTGTTCTCGGAAAACACCCTCAAGATAAATTTGACAAAGGAAAGTCTCAATGAACTTCCACACCTTTAGATATGATTCAAAGTGACCTTATAGGTCCCTTTACGCATCCATCCATCAACAAAACGAGCTTTGTTATCATTTTTGTTGATGATTTCTCATGTTTTACTTGGATCTACTTTCTCAGGAAAAAAATACGAGGTCTTTCAACACCTCAAAGATTTCAAAGCCTTGGTTGAGACACAATCTGGAAAGAAGATCAAAGTCCTCTGAAATGATAATGGGGGAGAGTATGTAAATCATGAGATCCATAATCTTTGCCATGAGGTAGGGATTCAGTTGCAACACATAGTTCCCTATACTCTGCAACAAAATGGAGTTGTTGAGCGGAAAAACAGATCTCTAAAGGAGATGAAATATTGCATGCTACATACAAAGTCTCTACCACAAATACTATGGGCCGAAGCACTCAATTGTGCAACATACATCCAAAAATTATCTCCCCATAGATTTTTCAAGGATAAGACCCCCTACGAGGCTTGGAGTGGCCTCAAACTGAAAGTGACCCACTTTCACATTTTTGGTTCACATGCATGGGCCCAGATTCCCTCTGAAAAGAGGAAGGCACTTGATCCACAGAGAACTGAGTGCATTTTTGTTGGATATCCCAATGGTGTGAAGGGATATAGGCTTATTGATATTTCCTCATACCAACTCATCATTGAGTGAAATGTACAATTTGAGGAAAGTGTCTCGCATGCACCTTAGCATCTGCATGGAGACACCTTCATTCTTCCACCTGTTCGAGATGATGAGCATGCACATGCTGACTCTTCTTCAGATGAGAGTTCTGATTCATAGGACTCAGATGATTCAGATTATGTGTCAGTACAATCAGATGTAGAGTGAGAGAATACATATGCAGTTGCAGAGCCAGAGCAGAGGCCCAAGTGGGAACATACTACTCTTCAAGCTACAGGGGATCTCGTTGGTGATCCAGCCGATACTAGGAGGACTTTATATAATTTCGAGGAGCCTCCTATTGCACTCACTGCCACTAAACCATTGCCTTCCAATCATATTTTCTTGGTTTAGTCTTCATATCCACAGTATTATGGTGAGGCTACTGGAAATCCCTTTTGGGAATCTACCATGTAGGAGGAGTACAACTCCCTCCTTGAGAACCAGACTTGGGATCTGGTTCCCCTTCTGAGAGGAAACTTGTCAGATGTAGATGGGTCTACAGGACCAAGAGAACAACATATGGATAGATTAGTAGATACAAATCCAGACTTGTTTCCAAAGGCTTTCAGCAGGTTCATGGTATTGACTATGATGAGACCTTCACTCCAGTAGTGAAGATGGATTCCATATGATTGTCACTTGCCATTACGACAACCAAAGGATGGGAATTCCATCAGATGGACGTGAAGAATGGATTTATTCACGATGATCTCTGTGAGGAGATCTACATGGAGGATCCCCAAGGATTTATACAGGACTCATCTTTGGTCTATCAGCTGAAGAAGTCCCTTTATGGCCTCAAGCAGGCTCTGAGGGCATGGTATGCTAAGATGGACTCCTACATTTTTTCACAGAACTTTGTATGTTGTAAATAAGACCCTAATGTCTACATGCTCAGGACAACTGATTCACTTCTACTTTTAGTTTTGTACGTTGATGGTTTGTTGATCACTAATTGCTCGACTTCAACGATTGCTACAATCAATAGGATTCTACATGATAGGTTTTTGATGACGAACATGGGTCCACTGCACTTCTTCCTGGGACTCGAGATCAGTCAGGATGCATCAGGCATCAAAATGTCTCAGACCAAGTATGCACGAGATCTCCTTGAGAGATTTCACATGACAAACTGTAAGTCTGCTCCGACTCCTTTCCTATCAGGAGTCAAACTTGAGGATGACGGGGAGACTCCACTAGTTGACAACACATTGTACATACAACAAGTGGGGAGCTTGTTGTATCTCACACACTTCAGACCAAACCTCTCATATGTAGTTGGTGTAGTTTCCAGGTTCATGCAAGAGCCACATGAGCTACATTGGAAGGCTGCAAAGTGTATCCTTCGATACATACAGGGCACCATCACCTTTTGGATTCATTATGCAACAAACTCTACATTAGATCTCATCGTGTTTACTGATTCTGATTGGGCCGGCGATAACACTGATCACAAGTCCACATCTGGTTACTCACTCAGTCTTGGTTCCGGGCCTATTCGTTGGTCGAGTAAGAAACAAGCTTCCATTGCTTTATCTTTAGTTGAGGTAGAGTATAGAGGGGTAGTTAACATAACCATTCAGGCTATGTGGCTGCAACATTTTCTCACTGAGTTGGGCATTTAGTTTCATTGTCCGATCGTCATCTAGTGTGACAACCATAGCACTTTGAAGTTCTGCAAAGATCCAGTTCAAAGGCAGCGGACGAAGCACATCGAGATCCACATGCACTACATCCGGGACTTATTACATGAGGGTATCATCGACTTATAGTTCTATCCTTCAGCAAAATAGATGACATACATCTTCACCAAGACCTTCACTGAGCATAAGTTCCATTCTCGGCGAAGTCGTCTTGGAGTGAAGGACACAATTTCCTAGCAATTGTAGTTCTTCTTTCTACATACATTGTACCTTGAGGGGGGGTTTTCCCATGAGGTTTTCCCTCTTTCCTCACTTTATTTCAATATATATTTTGTATTTGGGTACCTAACATGGCCTTGTTGCCGGGACCCATTCCTTATTTTCACCATAGTGATGTTCAAGGGGGGTGTTGGAGTTACTTCACACACACCTAGGATTTATTTTTCCTAAGGTTTTTCCTTGTTTATTAGTCAAAATTAGTCATTATCCAGTCTCCTATATTTTAGGGGAGAATATTCCACCTGGAGAATATTCTCTTTCAGTTGACACTTCAGTTTGACTAAGTTGAGTTGAGTTTAGATGTTGCATTGGTTTTTTCACCATGCAACATTGGGATCATCACCATGATAATTCAACCTTGCCTTAGTATCATCACTATACTAGCACATTACTTTCGATTCCCTAAGTTAGCTCCTCACTACTCTCTGTTCATTTAGTTAACTGAATACTAGTTGACTAGTTAACTCAACTAGGTGGCAGTTCACTCCCGTAACTGCTTGAGAGACTAGACTAGGTGGAAGTTCACTCCTGTAACTGTTGGTGTGTGTCTAGATCACTCTATACCACCACTATAGCGCATTGGTTCTCGTCCAATGCACACTCATTAAGTTATACAAAGTATATCATGTGTAAATTATTCATTATTCAAACGGTTAATGAGAATTCTTTCATTCTTTTTCTCCTTCTTCTTATTTCCCCTATTCTCTCTACAAATGTGTGTATCATTGTTTAGCTAGATATATTTTGTGTAGGTTCAACACATTTACAATCTTCTCTTGTGTTTGATGACCCTGTTGCTTTTTATATGGAAGTTTTTATCAGTTCAAAATTGCAGCCATTGGTCGAAGATGAATCTGAAAATGTAGATGATGATGAGTTGTTGCCCAAATCAGCCATGTCCTTCTTTCCATCAAGGGTTTCATTGCAACAATTTAATACATATCTTCATCCCTTTCATGAAAACCATCAATTTGAGATTTATGGAAGCAGAAATGTAGTTGGAGGGCTGATACAAGATGACACGCTTGTGCAATCTCCTAAAATCAGTTTTCTTTCTTTTCAAGATCCTTTTGCAACATGTTTGGAAACAACGAATGGACCTAAGTGTTTAAATTTGGTCAATATTGAATTTGATGAGTTTCCATTGAGAGGATTTTCCCTTTCAATACTGATCAAAGATACACAAGGAATTCAAACCATGGACAAGACGCTTGCATGGTTGCACTGGATTTTTGATTTCACCTAATCAAATAGCTCAAAGATTAGCTTGGTGTAGGTAGAAATTTGAATAAGCTCATCATGGTGAGCATTTATTTCATCATTTTTCAGTTTGTATTTTCATTTTGGGTTTAGTTCAGTTGCATAATAAGTTGGTGGCGAAACAAATTACAGGTTGCAGATCATAGTATATGGCTTGGGAATAATCCAATGGATAAGGCACCTAATCTACTTTTATTTGCTACCTCACAGGGAGGATAGAATCCCCATTGGAGCTAGCTGTTAGCACCATGATTTTCATAGCTAAGGTTAGAGGTTTGTCAGCAATTTGCAAAGTCATTCCTGTTAGCACCAATATTGTTTTTATTCCCGGAATCACCTAACATCTCCAAGGGTCGGTTTCAAAAGGAAGTTTTATCATTTATTATTTCCATTTCCATTTTCAACTACACGCTGCAAAATTTGTTGTGCGATGTGCAGAGGATTTCACCGTGCAAAGGATTTTGTTGCGTAGAGGATTTTTCCAAGCAGGGGATTTGTTGCACATAGGATTTTTTCGTGCAAGGGATTTTGTCGCCTAGGGGATTTTGTCGCACAGAGGATTTTTCTGTGCAAAGGGTTTTTTCGTGTAGGGGATTTTGTCGCGTAGAGGATTTTTCCACGCAGAAGATACCGAGCATGCTGCGTAAATGACTGGTTTAGTGGTCAACTTCAAGATCACTTTCTGACCAATTGAAGAGGAATTTTGAAAATCACCGAGAGGTTTTTTTTAGGACAAACCAAATAATAAAAACCTCTCTAGATTTGAAAAAGGTGTCACGAATTGGGAGATTTGAAGGAGTCTTTGATCCCTATTTTTTGGTTTTCATGATTTCCTGTTTGAGCCATGTTTTTGTGACATATTTCGACCAACTGAAGATGAATTGCAAGAAACTGATAGAGGGTTTACTTTAGAACAAGCTAACCTACAAAAACGTTTCTCATATTTTACACAAATGTTACAGTTTGTGAATTACAAGTGGTGTTTTGAAGCCTATGTTTCAGAATTTCACCTCTTGCAAAGCAGGAAATCAATTAAAACATGTCATTTTCTGTTTGTAACTATTTCTATTTTGGGAAAGGGGTTGGAGTTAAAAATGGCGAGCTGGAAAGGACCTATAGTGCTATATATTTTATGGTTCAAGAGTAGAGAAGGGTTGGACCCTTGGGGAAGAAGACTTGTTTATTTCGTTTAAGTTAATGCAAAAGTTTCATTTTTTTCTGAAATTTGAGATTCATCATGGTGTTTATGTTCAATATGTGTTTCTTGTATATCATTTCCATGATTATGTTTTTCTGCTAGCATTGTTTGAGAGTAAGTCATAGGAATTCATCCATGTTTGATGCTCCTTTCACACTGATGATGCTTGTTATTTTTTAATGGTTATTTTTACATAATTCATCTTCATTTGATGCTTTGTTTATTAATTAATCTTTGTGTCCTTTCTTCTAAAGCTGCACTGGATATACATCCACTGATTGATGCCTGTAGTGTAGTGGGATTTCTTCTCCTTTCCATCTCTCATTTCATATCATTTATTTGCTGAGCATAGCACCTATTTTGCCTCAAATCTACAGAAAGAAACCAACCAGCTGTTGATTGTAAAAACATTGAAATTCAGGCCTTGGCTCCATTGCCCAATTGTACCTTTTCCTCATTTTCCCTACCAGCCCTTTTAAAAACAAAAACAAAACTGTCCTATTGAAAAATATGACCTCTGTGCATTTACTGATGAATCCTTTGAGTTATTACCAGTCATTAGACATTTGAGAGAGCCCTCTCTGGTTGTATAGGTCAGAATAAAATCTAAAGTTGGTTGACACATGTAACATACCCAACCACCCACAGGTCGGGGCATGCTACCTTCAATCCCACCCTTGGAATTTGTACTCTTACCGATACCTTCTTTAATTAATAAGAACTCATAAGATACAAGATTTAGTGACATGCACAACAATATCCAACAAGCATGCATAATCTAAGATTTAGTTAAATGATAATTAAAATACACAACGAAATA
Organism: Picea engelmannii; assembly: GCA_009831015.1. Taxonomy (NCBI): domain Eukaryota; kingdom Viridiplantae; phylum Streptophyta; class Pinopsida; order Pinales; family Pinaceae; genus Picea; species Picea engelmannii. The sequence continues at coordinate 344,394 of ML782690.1, read as the reverse complement.
CATTCATACACATAGAATAATATCACAATCGAGAGAACTTGTCTTTATAAAAAGGCGACACCAACTGGCTATAGACCAAGGACGTTCCACCCAACCATAGACACCACTACTCCAAATCTCAATAGCAGTGTCACCCCCGAGCCAGGGCTATGAATCCACAAGGACGGTTCTAGAGTGTACTTGGGTTCCCAAACCAGTCAGCTCTCAAGCTCTCATATGTTTCCCAACACCCACAACAATACAAGTACCCAACTCTCTTCCACCTAGCCTGTACCACCCCAAGAGAAAGAACCTCCGCCCTTCTCTGCCACGCAGTCCCTTAGGCAATCCTTCTCTTTTTTCTAGGGCCTCTAGCACAACTGGTCTAGAATCTCAATGATGGAACTCTCAGGACTCACAATTGTGAGAAAAACAGGGCACATGCCAACGCATCTTAGACATCCAGGCCCCAGGTCATGGCTGTATTGCACCAATGACCATTACAACCAACTATCCCGTGGATAATTCTCAAAAGTTCCTTTCTCGTTTTCAAGCCAAGACACAAGTGAGGATGGATCAATGAATGGGTGAGTGGGTGCATGAAAGTGCATGAGGGAAATAATGGTACGAAATGAAGGAGTGAAGGAGTGGACGAGCCAACGACCAACCCCATAATCAGACCAGGGATGGATTTAAGTAACTTCGTGGGGAATCAAGAACCTCTTGGCCTTCCCCAAGAAGCTCACGTAATTGATCCCATCCCTTAGGAAAAAGGGGTAATTGACATAAGATAAACACTTATCCCCTCAATCCCCCTCTCTTGTGGAATCATAGCCCCCTATAACTCTAGTCCTTGTCCATCTAGCAACCAACCGTGCATCTATTATTAATAATGATAAAAAAATTACATGTCTTGGGCACACTGGAATTTTAATAATTGTTTGGGCACCCTGGCCTCTCAGTATTGTAACAATACATTATTTAAAATGGGGGTTCAAAACATGGGGTGTTACATCCCCTCCCCCTTATTTTGGCACTGTCCTCAATGCATATACAAAATAGAGATCAAAATTTCAAATTTATTAAAAAATATGCAGGTAATTTTCCCACATGGAATCTCTTCATGCTCCCAGGTAGCATCTTTAGGACCGTAGTAGGTCCACTGAAATTTTACGATCTCTATAACTCGGTTCCAGAGAATTTTTACCTTTCTTTCCAATACCTGTACTTGCTGAACCTGAAATTCTCCCTCCATCTCTACATGAATCAGACGCCAATAAGTAACATGGTTAGGGTCATGTACATATTTATTTAGTAAAGATACATGAAATACATTATGCACATTCATGGAAGCAGGCAATGCAAGCATGTATGCAACTGGCCCTATTCTGTCCAATATTTCAAGTGGACCATGGAATTTGGCTTCCATATTTGTACAACTACCCAATTTCAATGAGATTTTCTTGGGCTTCACTTTCAAAAGTACATGCTCCCCTACTTTAAATTCTTTAGTTGTCCTGTTCTTGTCCACATAAAATTTCTGTCTATCCTGAGATGCCTTTAAATTATGCTTGATCTTGACCACCTAGTCTTCCATGTCCTTGAGCAACTTCGGCCCAAGTACCACCCTATCTGCTAGGTTGTCCCAGCTTACTAGAGTATCGCATTTCTTACTATAAAAGGCTTCAAATGGGCTCATTCTCAATGAATCTTGATACCCATTATTATATGCAAACTCAACCAAGTGTAAGTAATCTTTCCACTTAGATGTCTTATCCATCATATATATTCTCATCATGTCTTCAATTATTCGATTGACCCTCTCTGTTTTCTCAACTATTTGGGGATGATATGCTGTGCTAAAGTTTAGATTTGTACCAAATCCTTTAAACAATCCCCTCCATAAATTGGAGGTAAACTTCGTATCTTTGTCCGAGGCAATTGTCCTAGGTATCCCATGCAACCTAGCAATTTCCTTCATGAAAATTTCTACAATATTAGTCGCTGTATGCGTCGTCTTCACATGCACAAAATGAGCAGCCTTTGTTAATTTGTCAACCACCACCATGATTGAATCATGTTTCTTATTCGTTTTGGGTAATCATGTGATGAAATCCATGGTGATCAATTCCCATATCTTCTCTGGAATTGACAATGCTGCAGCAAACCCACTGGGTGCCTATGCTCATCCTTCACCTTCTGACATTCCATACATTGAGCGATGTAATCAACAACATCCTTCTTGATTCCCGGCCAAAATACCTGGCTTCTTAGTGTTGTAATTGTTTTTTGGTAACCAGGATGTCCAACATAAGAAACACCATGGATTTCCTTCAATACCAAATTCCTCAGTTCTCTAGAACTAGGAACATAGATTCTATTTTTATGCATGAGTAATCTATCTCTCTTTATCTCATACTCCTTTATTTTCTGTTGTAAATATCCTTGCTGTAAGCTTTCCTTTACCTGTAGGTAATGCTGGTATGTAACAAGACCATATAAAATTCTTCTCTTCAAGTTCGACTGATGCATACTGACAACAGTAGCATGCATGAGATGCACTCTTCTACTAAGTGCATCGAAAAATTTATTCTCCTTGCCCTTGATATGCTTGATATCGAAGTCATATTCACTTAAAAATTCCAGCCATCTTGTTTGCCTAGCATTCAAGGTAGGTTGTTCAAAAATATACTTCAGCCCAATGTGGTCTGTCCTTATTCGAATTTCTTCCCCATGAGATAATGACTCCACATCCTCAAGTCATGAACAATGGCAGCAAGTTCTAAGTCATGTGTGGCATAGTTCCTCTCATGTTCCTTAATATTTCTGGACTCATATCCAATGACATGTCCATCTTTAACACAGGTGCACTAGTAAGTAATTCCTTCAAAAATTTAAAATTCTTTTCACACTTGAGTGTCCATTCAAATTTAGTTCCCTTCTTTTGCAAAGAAGTGATGGGATGAAAAATCTTAGGGAACCCTACTATGAACCTTCTGTAGTAGCCATCTAATCCCATAAAATATCTTATGTTTGACACATTTCTGGGTGTTGGCCATCCTATAATGGCTTCGATCTTCTCTGGATCTACTGCTATGCCCTGCTCTGAAATAATGTGTCCCAAGTAATGGATCTGCTTTTGATAAAAAGAACACTTACTCAACTTGGCATACAACTGATGTTCTCTTAGTACTTGCAATACTAGTCTTAAGTGATGTTCATGCTCTTCTTCAAAATTAGAATAGATAAGTATGTCATCCAGGAATACTATGACAAACTTATCCAAATAATTTCTGAATATGTCATTCATTAAGAACATGAAGATAGCTGGTGCATTGGTCAGTCCAAATGGCACCACTACAAACTCATAATGCCCATACCTAGTCCTAAAGGTTGTGTTATGAATGTCTTCTTCCCTGATTCTTACCTGATGGTATCTTGCCCTCAGATCAATATTTTAGAATATCTTTTCTCCTGTTAGCTGATCAAAGAGGTTATCAATTCGGGGTCGAGGATACTTGTTCTCTATAGTGTACTTGTTCAACTGTTGAAAGTCAATACACAACCTCAAGGTTCCATCCTTATTTTTGACAAAAAGTACTGGTTCTACCCAAGGTGAAACACTTGGATGTATGTACCCTTTCTTCAACAATTACTCCAACTATATTTGTAATTATTTTAACTCCGGTGTGCTCATTCTTTAAGGTGTTTTTGACACCGAGGCAACTCCTAGCATTAAATCAATTGATAAATCTATCTCCCTTCTTTGTGGCAATCCAGTTATTTCTTGGAATACATCTTCAAATTCCTATAGTACTGAGAAATCTTCGAGGCTTGGCCCTTTTTTATTACCTGGCTCTTCCACATTAGCCGCATACAATTGACATCCTTTCCTAAAACATCTTTTTAGCTGTAAGGCTGAAATCTTCCTTAAAGAGATGGGTCTTGAAACTCCTTTCACACTTCTTTGTTTTCCATTTCCATCAAGACATGTAAATGTCTTGTTATGAAAATCTAGGACAACATGATGCTTGTCTAACCAATCCATTCCAATCAGAATATCATAAGATCCCAATGGTATGATATTCATATCCATACTAGTATTCATGCCATTAAGAATTATGGAATAACTTTTGACCATGTCATGAATTCTTCTTTTGGTTCTAGTGGCTAACTGAACCAAACTTGCTTTTCCAAGTTTACTTTTCTCCAAATGTAATCTATCCACTATCTTAGGATCAATGTAGCAATGAATTTCTCTTGAATCAATCAAAATAGCAACAAGATGATTTATGATCTTACCTTTCACCTCGATCATATTGGACTGGTAATCTGCTTTTCGATCATTTAAAGCTGCATATATTCTTCCCATATCTTCGACTGTTGTATATTCTTGGATGTTGTGCACAGTCTTCACTCTGTCCTTTCTGTGTGGGAAATCCTTTTTGTTGGCCCTGTTATCCCCGTTTTCTAGGGATAACTAGGAGATCATGTCTCGAGGCCCACAGATCCTAGACATGGAGTATCGAGAGCAGGATTGACCTGAGCATGGCCCTGGAGGGCCCATCCTTCTTCTTCTTCGCTAGACTTGTCTTGTCAACAACAACATCTTCCTTCACAATCGGCTTGGACTTGCATAAGAGAAGACTCTTGCTCCATGAGGTAATTGGTCCAAGGTATCATTGTATGTGTCATGTTTGATCATTAAAACTTTCTTATGTATGCATCAGGTTCCTTACATTTCTGACAACTGCTTGGATCTTACACTAATCCACTTGACCATTGTTGGGGGGATTAACGGGGTACCCTAGCAAGTTTGTATTTATTGGTTTTGGTTAGCCACCAGAGGGGATTTACAGAGCCATCGTCCGCTCCCACCATTCTATCACTTTACATCTTATCTCCCATACATCCACCCCACTCCCCTAGTTCAGCTATTAGGATGACCTTTGAGGGTTACACTTTTTCCTGTGGGAAGAAGGGGCTAAAGGCCCAGGGGGTAAAAGCAACTGGTAAAAGATAAAATCCATAGGAAATAAAACCTAGAAATGCTTCACCCAGGGATCCCCGAGAAGGCAATAAAAGGCCTCTCGATAAGAAACAAAAGGGACCCTAAGAAAAATAACAAAAACAAGACCTAACCAAGAGGATAGGAGGTCTCATCACGTGCCGACCCATTATGTTCATAGGTATCTAGCAGTATGACATTGCCATTATCTAGTCACCACGCCAGTGCAATGACCTTTGGTTGCATGGCCAAGGGAAAGGGGGTCTCATCACGAGCCAACCTTATCATTTCTGCGAAAATACCAGTGGGTAACACTGCCAGCTCTGGTCACCATGCCAAGGCAGTGTCCTCTGGTCAGACCTTGAAGTAAAAAGAAAAAAAAAGCAATAAATAAAGAATAAAGGCAACAAAGGGGCTTGGAACCCATGGACAACACCTACCCCTGGTCTTAGCTATGACTGGACATCCCTAAACCATATCACTTCATGAACATGGCTTGAATGATCTTTTGTGGAAACTTTCCTTTTCTTATGGATATTGGCCCAATAGGTTGTTTTGTTTATTTCTTCAACTTTGTATAGTAGATCAGTGTAACGTCTTTGAGCTCTTAAAGGATATGATGGGGGTTTTATGCATGTATTTGATAAATTTAATCATGAAACATGATTGAAATTGATATGATCCCGAGGACTGATGAGCCCATGGAGGGCGTAGTTTTTGATATGCAGGACCATACCCGACGGACAGGTACCAGTGGATCGATACACATTGGGATATGATTAGCTGGGACCTCCATGGGGCTGAAGAGCCCATCAGATGGTTGTTGGGATGGCGGAGAGAGGGAAATGTTGTGATGAGCCATTGCACGAGAAGAAAGAAGGACGGTCCACCAGGACACTTTGGCAAAGCCCGGCCTAGGGGGAATCACCCATTGCAGATGGGACGTTTGCCTTTGATGGACAGGACGTCACCTGGGAGAGCTGGACGTTGTCTAGAGCATGTGGTAGTGTGATGAGGTCATTTGGCACATGTGGAAGCTTGGAGGAGCCCTAGAAGGGCCAACGTTTGGTTTCTGGATGCTGTATTTTCCCAAAAAGGGCCAACGTCTCCCTCAAAGGGGCTAGACGTCCCTCTTTTTGCTCATATTATGACATTTTTTAGCAGTTAATGTAAAAACAATGTAAATTTTGTAGTCATCCTTGTCGGCTGTTTTAATGACCTATTTTTAAATTTAAAGGTCATGGATTGGTATAAATAGAGGACGTTTCTCCTCATTTTAAACATAACATAACTCACACTCTTGTGAGAGATCAACTTTTAGTCTTTTGCTTGGTATATTTGGTCTTGAAAGTGAGGCACAACTCTTGTTGGAGGATTCTTCTTGGAATTTATGGTGTTTCTCTCATGGAAGGTTTACAACTGGGGTTTGATTAAGCATTCTTCATGATTTGTAAGTGAATTTTTCATGCAAAACTTCTTAAATGAATGGTTGTAGGTTTAATTTCTTACATTGCTATATTATTGCTATTATATTGCTGAAATCTTGAAACCCTAGGTAGTAAGCACACAAGTAGGTCATTGCTATATGTCCCCATGCTTGAGAAACTTGTTTTAGCCATTGATAAAGGAAGATATAGCCTAGCCGTTGCTACACTTATCTCCCTTTTTCTGAGTTAGCATTAAAGTATAGGTTGAAGAGAGGAGACGTCCTAGGCCTAGTTAATTCTACACCTAGGGTTTTAACCTTCTAGGGTTTGAAGAGCCTTGCTCCCGCAACACTTTTCTCCCTGAGATCTGTGCTTTGAAGCTAGTCGTTTTGCCAAGAGTATTTAGAGAAAGAGGAAGGAGCATGAAGCCTTGCTTAAGTAACACCGGAATGAGCCTCCTTCCCTTAGGGTTTTAATTCTAGTGCCCTTCCATTGCAACACCATAGAACCTAACCTTCTAGTCTTTAAATTTTAATCCTCCTGATATCTTGCCCTTACTTTTGACTCCATATTACCCTAAGGAACTGGTATTCTCTGCAACGTTGAGCTTGTTGTGCAAATTCATCCTTCAAAACTTTCAAATTTTGAAACCCTAACTAACCCTAACGCACTAACCAAGGCTGACGTCATACCTAACGCAACAAGCCCTCTAACCCTGCAGTTAATGATGACATCATGCCTAATTTGAACTATTGTTGATAGAAAACACTGTTGGCTTGGTCATCTTGTGATAGACATTGATGAATTGGTAATTTTCATTGGCTAATTAGCAAAACGTTGACCTTCTTTGTCTATTATATTGCTTAATCATACTAACCCTAAAGGAATCTGATGTCATCCTTAGGATATTGACACAACAACCTATTGTATATGAGCAACTGATGACATTTAATGCATTGATTTGATTCAAGGATTGATCATTTTTAGATGCTATATTATTTTAGTGTTTATTGACTAGTAACATTATATTGCCATTATTGAAAACATTGACTTCGTCAATATTTACTGCTGTATATGCTCATATACATTAAAGTTTGATAGTCATTGATTTATGAAGTATTAACCACTATTGCATGTACTAGTTTCATTATTGCCTTGTCTCGCAAGAAGGTGCCCTTTTGTGGTTATTCTTTATTTGACTATCTTCTGGGTGGTAATCTGTGAAGGGGAAACTTTCCTTAATCCTTTGAGCCTTTTCCTTTCAAACCCCAGATTTTCCAGGGACTTCTCCCTTGGGCTTAGCCACCCTAAATAGAAAGGACCTCCCCATTGTGGTGAAATTGGGTGGGGTAGGTCCCTGATATGCCAGTTTGACCCTTATCCTTTAGTCGATGACCTAAACTACAAACTGAGCAATAACATTTTGGCGTCGTTGTCGGGGAACACTGAGTCAATATTCCTCAATGACAAATCTTTTGGTAAGCCTTGCTTATAGATGCCTTATTCTTACAAGCTTATCTGGTGACTCCACTAGGGTGTTTTCCCTTAACTTTGATAGTTTCAAGAAAACTATCTGGTGACTCCACTAATGATGAAGCCAACTATGACTTCACAATGGGATCCAAGAAACTACAGACCTCTGGATATGAGTAGAATCCCAGGATATCCCAGAAAAATGCCTTTCTCTTATAAGAATTTGCTCTCTAGATTGTTTGGCCTCGATGGAGAAAGTCCCGATTATCACATGAGCATATTTTGGGAATTCTTTCAATACTGCCCTGTCAGTGACGAAGCTGAAGACCTAGTGATGAAACTCTTCTCTCCCTCTCTGCATGGAGAGGCTAAAAAATGGTATGATAACCTTCCAGCAGCCAACATCATATCTATGGACCATTTTGAAGAGATATTCCTTGCAAGGTGGGATTTGAAATTGGAAGATGTACAATCATCGCTGAAAGAGCTTGAAGGCATAAAACAAGCAGGTTATGAGATTGTCGAAGTTTTCGGGGCTAGGTTCCAGAAGTTGTTTTACCAGATTCCTGAAAGCCATCGTCCTAAAGGCAAGTACCTCGTTTATCTCTATACTAATGGATTTAAGGGGCATTTGAGCTTCCTCCTAAATAAAAGGAATCCGAAAACACTTGCAGAAGCTCACAACATGGCCATTCAGATCGAAAATAATCTCCTTTCATTTGGAATCAATGGTATCACCATGGACACTCTTAGCTTGATAAAACTAGTTTCCCTTGAAACCTTTGTTGAAGATACACAAGAGAGAAGGGAACAAATTTTCAACCAGCAGAATGAGGACGAACCTAAGCAAGATGATGAAGTATCCACCGGTGCTCCTCCCTCTGATGAAGTCGTCCAATAACCTGTTTCTCCTGTACAACAAAGTGAAGATGAGGTTAGTTTCTTTCCACGTCAGAATTCCGATGATACTGTGTTCCTTGATTATGAAGAGGAAGGGGAAAAGAAAGCTTTGAACGAAGACGATGGCCCTTGCTATACAATCAAAGACAAAGAAGCAATCCATGAGGATGAAAAAATGACACATGCTGAAAACACCAAAGTCCTCAAAGTTCCTGTGCAAGAAGAAACAATAAGTTACCCTCCTCCCCTAGTTTTTGATGATGCTTTACCTTGCGACGAAGAGGAGGAGGAGGATGAATTTTCAAATGTTTCAGACCCTGCATGTTATGACACGGACAGTGACACTGTTCATAACATTGATGAGTTCATACATGTTGGGAGACGTAGGTGGGATATAGTTGGTTATGACTTGGATCCCATCTATGACACCGAGAGTAATTTCCAGTTGTTGCCCTTGCAATTGTCACAACAAATTACTTCCGACCAATGGCAACAAGGAGATGAGATTTTTACTCGTACCTTTCAAAAAACCAAGGATGACCTAGTACCTTATTCTTCTGATGATTTTCAGTCTTACCTTGAGATTTTTGATGAGTACCCTTCCGAGCACTTGGACTCTTTTCATGAAGATAATTGCCAACCACCAATGTGCTCAAATTTTGATACAAGTAAGGACATCGTTTGTCTAAAGAAGGTTTCTCATGAATTTTCACTCCAACCACCTGTCATTACTTTGCCATGCTTTTCCATTGAATGTGTAGTTGGAAAGTACCTTTTTTATGTTGAGTTTCCTCCTAGGAAAACCCTAAACTCAAAGGGTTGGTTGGGTACTGCAAGATCCAATCGGTTTTTCAACTTTCCCTTGATAGTTTTCCAATCATCTACTAAATCTTTATCGATCCTTTCCTTGACTTCAGAGCGTGAGGATGTCCTAGGTAACCAGTTTACAGGCCCTTTGAGTCAGTTTTCTGAACCTTGTATTTTTCATGACCCTTTCTTGGATTGGATTGAGTGTTTTTATCAGAGATGGACTTGGCAGGATTTTGTCCCTCCCGCCCGCCTCCATGATTTAGATTTAGACTTTCCCGATGATGTGATATATATTCTAACTCATGAAATTTTTGTGCTTGATTTATCACTGTTTTGGTTTATGATGAAGCACAAAGGCAGGTATCAAGGGACATTGTTGGGTTGGCTTCACTGGTTGTTTGACTACACCAACATGCAACCAACAGGTAAGTACAGGTAAGTGTTTCACTCTCTATTTTCATTTATGATTACCTTATATACATGTTATGTTTCATGGGGTGGAAATACCACCCCACCTTTGTTGCTGATGTATTTTTCGAGTGTGAGCAGGTCTGCAGGTTTATGCCAGAGATGCTGAGGTTCTCATGCGCTCTACGGTGAGCACATGTCCCCGAGTTGGAGACAGATGTTATCCCCATTTTCTAGGGATAACTAGGAGATCATGTCTCGAGGCCCACAGATCCTAGACATGGAGTACCGAGAGCAGGATTGACCTGAGCATGGCCCTGGAGGGCCCATCCTTCTTCTTCTTCGCTAGACTTGTCCTGTTAGCAGCAACAACTTCCATCACCATCGGCTTGGACTTGCATAAGAGAAGACTCTTGCTCCATGAGGTAATTGGTCCAAGGTATCATGGTATGTGTCATGTTTGATCATTATAACTTTCTTATGTATGCATCAGGTTCCTTACATTTCTGACAACTGCTTGGATCTTACACTAATCCACTTGACCA
>ML782690.1:307374-333794 GCA_009831015.1 Picea engelmannii | reverse complement strand
GGATTAACGGGGTACCCTAGCAAGTTTGTATTTATTGGTTTTGGTTAGCCACCAGAGGGGATTTACAGAGCCATCGTCCGCTCCCACCATTCTATCACTTTACATCTTATCTCCCATACATCCACCCCACTCCCCTAGTTCAGTTATTAGGATGACCTTTGAGGGTTACACTTTGTCCTGTGGGAAGAAGGGGCTAAAGGCCCAGGGGGTAAAAACAACTGGTAAAAGATAAAATCCATAGGAAATAAAACCTAGAGATGCTTCACCCAGGGATCCCCGAGAAGGCAATAAAAGGCCTCTCGATAAGAAACAAAAGGGACCCTAAGAAAAATAACAAAAACAAGACCTAACCAATATTAGGCCCATACAATGTACCTTTTTACTCACACTTTTTGCTACCTTTACACCTTTGTTCACTCACATTTAAACTCACATTATCACCTTACCCTATCTTTCTAAAGGTATACAACGTCTCTTCTCTTTACTATATGTTTAATCTGTTTTGCATATAATTTTACATTACTCTCGTACTTAACCATTGATCAGAAATGTATAAGTGTTGAAACAGTTCGAACTGCAGATTAGCATTGAGGCCTGTTGCTGAAATAGTTAAAGCATGCAAACCCTGTGGTTGAAACAACAACTCACACAAAAGAAGCTGTTACACAGTCCGTGGTCAACGATGCTGAAACAACAACTCACACAGAAGAAGCTGTTACACAGTCCGTGGTCAACGATGCTGAAACAACAACTCACACAGAAGAAGTTGTTACACAATTCGTGGTCAATGATGCTGAAACAACAACTCACCAGAAGAAGCTGTTACACCCTTCGTGGTCTATGATGATGAAACAACAACAAAAAACTGTTACATTGACCACAACAGCCGCACCTTGAGCTAGCATTTGCTGCCGCCTGAGACCAAGTTGCTGAAACAGTCAACGCAAATCCCGTGGCTGAAACAACCCGCGATTTGCGATGCTGAAACAACATACAACAATAGTAACAAGAAGATAAATAAAGAAGCTGTTACTCCAGCCACAACAACAACACCTCTCTCAGCACTTGTAATAGCATTCTGTTACGGGAGACTAGGATATCCTATTCTAGTATAGAAATCGGATCCGACTAAGAATAGGATTCAGATGTGCAAATGTAATGTGATGATCAAATTGTATAGGGGGGATTCTCATCACCAAGGTAAGTTTATGTTCACCAACAACCAAGATATATATAGTGCGTGATTACCAACAACCAAGAAGATGGGAGGTCTCATCACGAGCCAACCCATTATGTTCATAGGTATCTAGTAGTATGACATTGCCATTATCTGGTCACCACGCCAGGGGAATGACCTTTGGTTGCATGGCCAAGGGAAAGGGGGTCTCATCATGAGCCAACCTTATCATTTTTGGGAAAATACCAGTGGGTAACACTGCCAGCTCTGGTCACCACACCAAGGCAGTGTCCTCTAGTCATACCTTGAAGTAAAAAGAAAGAAAAAGAAATAAATTAAGAATAAAGGCAATAAAGGGGCTTGGAAAAAGTGCATCCATGATGGGTACAACTCACCTCCTACAAAGGCACCCATAGACAACACCTACCCTTGGTCTTAGCTATGAATGGACATCCCTAAACCATATCACTTCATGAACATGGCTTGAATGATCTTCTGTGGAAACTTTCCTTTTCTTATGGATACTGGCCTAATAGGTTGTTCTGTTTGTTTCTTCAACTTTGTATAGTAGATCAGTGTAACGTCTTTGAGCTCTTAAAGGATATGCTGGGGGATTTATGCATGTATTTGATAAATTTAATGATAAAACATGATTGACATTACTATGATCCCGAGGACTGATGAGCCCATGGAGGGCGTAGTTTTTGATATGCAGGACCATACCTGATGGACAGGTACCAGTGGACCGGTACACATGGGGATATGATTAGCTCGGACCTCCATGGGGATGAAGAGCCCATCAGATGGTTGTTGGGATGGCGGAGATAGGGCAACGTTGTGATGAGCCATTGCACGAGAAGAAAGAAGGACGTTCCACCAGGACACTTTGGCAGAGCCCGACCTAGGGGGAATCACCCACTGCAGATGGGACGTTTGCCTTTGATGGACATGACGTCACCTGGGAGAGTTGGACGTTGTCTAGAGCATGTGGTAGTGTGCTGAGGTCATTTGGCACGTGTGGTAGCTTGGAGGAGCCCTAGAAGGGCCAATGTTTGGTTTTTGGATGTTGTATTTTCCCAAAAAGGGCCAACGTCTCCCTCAAAGGGGATAGATGTCCCTCTTTTTGCTCATATTATGACATTTTTTAGCAGTTAATGTAAAAATAGTGTAAATTTTGTAGTCAGCCTTGTCGGCTGTTTTAATGACCTATTTTTAAATTTAAAGGTCATGTATTGGTATAAATAGAGGACGTTTCTCCTCATTTTAAACATAACATAACTCACTCTCTTGTGAGAGATCAACTTTTAGTCTTTTGCTTGGTATATTTGGTCTTGAAAGTGAGGCACAACTCTTGTTGGAGGATTCTTCTTGGCATTTATGGTGTTTCTCTCATGGAAGGTTTACAACTAGGGTTTGATTAAGCATTCTTCATGATTTGTAAGTGAATTTTTCATGCAAAACTTCTGAAAGGAATGGTTGTAGGTTTAATTTCTTACATTGCTATATTATTGCTATTATATTGCTGAAATCTTGAAACCCTAGGTAGAAAGCACTCAAGTAGGTCATTGCTATATGTCCCCATGCTTGAGAAACTTGTTTTAGCCATTGATAAAGGAAGATATAGCCTAGCCATTTCTACACTTATCTCCCTTTTTCTGACTTAGCATTAAAGTATAGGTTGAAGAGAGGAGACGTCCTAGGCCTAGTTAATTATACACCTAGGGTTTTAACCTTCTAGGGTTTGAAGAGCCTTGCTCCCACAACACTTTTCTCCCTTAGATCTGTGCTTTGAAACTAGTCGTTTTGCCAAGAGTATTTAGAGAAAGAGGAAGGAGCAAGAGGCCTTGCTTAAGCAACACCGGAATGAGCCTCCTTCCCTTAGGGTTTTGATTCTAGGGCCCTGCCATTGCAACACCATAGAACCTAACCTTCTAGTCTTTAAATTTTAATCCTCCTGAGATCTTGCCCTTACTTTTGACTCCATATTACCTTAAGGCACTAGTATTCTCTCCAACGTTGAGCTTGTTGTGCAAATTCATCCTTCAAAACTTTCAAATTTTGAAACCCTAACTAACCCTAACGCACTAACCAGGGATGACGTCATACCTGACACAACAAGCCCTCTAACCCTGCAATTAATGATGATGTCATGCCTAATTTGAACTATTGTTGATAGAAAACACTGTTGGCTTGGTCATCTTGTGATAGACATTGATGAATTGGTAATTTTCATTGGCTAATTAGAAAAACATTGACCTTCTTTGTCTTTTATATTGCTTAATCATACTAACCCTAAATGAAGTTGACATCATCCTTAGGATATTGACACAACAACCTATTGTATATGAGCAACTGATGACATTTAATGCATTGATTTGATTCAAGGATTGATCATTTTTAGATGCTATATTATTTTAGTGTTTATTGACAAGTAACATTATATTGCCATTATTGCAAACATTGACTTCGTCAATATTTACTGCTGTATATGCTTATATACATTAAAGTTTTATAGTCATTGATTTATGAAGTATTAACCACTATTGCATGTACTAGTTTCATTGTTGCCTTGTCTCGCAAGAAGGTGCCCTTTTGTGGTTATTCTTTCTTTGACTATCTTTTGGGCGGTAATGTGTGAAGGGGAAACTTGCCTTAATCCTTTGAGCCTTTTCCTTTCAAACCCCAGATTTTCCAGGGATGTCTCCCTTGGGCTTAACCACCCTAAATAGAAAGGACCTTCCCATTGTGGTGACATTGGGTGGGGTAGGTCCCTGTTACGCTAGTTTGACCCTTATCCTTTAGCCTATGACCCAAACTACAAACTGAGCGATAACAGGCCCTCGACCAAGTTTTGGAGAACCTTGGTTGTGTTTGACCATTTTTGGGACTTCGACAGGCTGGTAGAAGATGGAGCGCCCAGGCGAAATGGAGATCGCAGGAACTCACTCCCTTTTGCGGGATTTTTAGGGATTATGGTTTATGTAACAAGTATAGAATGTTAGCCCATGAGTTTACCCATGTTTAGTCTCCATTTGTAATTTATAAATAGATATGTAGGTGATGTAAGAAATAATAGACCTAGTAGAATTGAATTAGTGTGGATCTAGAGGCTTTGTGCATACTATGTGTTAAGACTTGCAGAGCTAAGTGAAAGTGATTGTAAGAAGCTTGTGTGCAAATTGTGTAAGAAGGATTTGTGATGTGACCTAACTCGAGGAAGGAGGATCTGGCGAGGTGCGCGTAGATCTCCTGTCCTATGCGGAGTTGGTTTTGTGGCTTTGTGCATGTAAGAAGGTTGAAAGAAGATAATAAAGAAGAAGAAGAGTTGGTGGACGTAGCCCCACACCGGGGTGAACCACGTACATCTTGTGTTGTAATTGATTTGTGCTATTGATGTGATTTATGCTTAGCGTTGAATATTTATGTATGTTACATGCATCTGGTGAATTATCTTAGTGCTAAATAACATGAATGGATGCTAGATATGTTGATTCTATGTGCTAAATGGTTAGATATGCTTAAATTTTGTTGAATAGCGCATTGTTCTATAATTAGGGATTTTAACTTGCGATGTGAATTGTTAGCACTCCAAGAGTCACTCCCAAACTGCAAATGAGAGTAAGCTTGGTAACATAGAAATAAAAATGATTGATTGGTTTTGTGGATTAAGAAGAAGAAAACAAAGAAGGGGAAGGACAATAAGCTTCTATAAATCAATGATGGACCATTGGGCTATGGAGTCAAGCAAACACCCTACTCATTAAATGCAATCAATATGCATATCAGATAAAGGTTTATTGAATAGAGAAAGAAAAATATAACACAAAGAATAACATCCATAAGGTAGAGATCCTCTCTGCATAAATGAATTCAAGGTACTTGAATATAAACAGTGACTAATAGGAAAAATACATTAGATCCTCAAATGCTCAAGAATCCATTAATCAAAGGCAACCATGATCCTCAAGGTGTAAAATTCAATCAGGTAAGAAGACAATTTGGGAAATAAAACAAGAGATACAATATGATAAAACATATATCATGAACCTTCAATAATAGAAATGTTTACAAAAACAAAATCCCCTCAGGGTTGCAATGATCACAGACAAAGTGCCTCCTACAGGTCTCTCATCTCTCTTGCTCATGAATCCAACCTCTCTTCAAGAGATATATCCTTCCTTAAATAGAAAATAACATCCAAATAACCTAAGGAGGTCGAATCCCATCTCCTCCATTGGATTCTAGGCCTTGGAGATAGGTGGCAACAATCAAAGAGACAAAAATCCAACAAACTGTTGATTTTCAGAAATTTGTTGGAAGTCATTAATAAATTGTTTCCACCTCATGAATGAGGCCTTTTCTAGAGCTAAATCTTAGGTGAATGTGTCCCTTGACATCTAACCTATCCTTTAGAAGTCATTTGAACCCTCCTTGAAATGTGGAAACCTCTCAACAAGGCGAATATGAAAACCGTGACCGCTACAGGAAATTAGTACGCAATGCCACTGTGCAGAGTACACAACACCTAATTATATATAAACTATCTCTCAAACCAAAACACATTTTGGAAAAATGAAAGAGGTTTTTGTTATTTGGAATGTTATGAACAAAAACCTCCTCCAGTTTGCAAAAATACCTTCTCAATTGTTCACAATCAAAGTTTTAAGTTAATGACTCAAAACTGGTAAAATAACTCTGCACAATTCGTTTTCTGCCAGAATATTACACAACGCTTGTAGGTAGCGCCATTTTGCTGCGTCTGTGTGTTGGTTTAGGTAGAATTGTAAAAACCGTAGAACCTTCAATCTTGAACATGGGTAGAGTAATTAATTTCCTTTCATGATATCAAACCCCCTTTACTTATATGCTTTGGCAGTGCAAAGAGGTAGTGTATTTTACCACTGAGGGAAATGGTATTTAGCAAAAATCCAAAAATCTAATAGTTAGGACTCTTCTAGATGAGAATTATTGTGCTAACATAGGCTCCATGGGGGATGACATGCTCCCCGTGAGCTGCCAATAACTTGTAGACCTGTGCCTTGTCCATCTTTAACTATGTCCCATAAAACCTCTGTACTCGAAAGCACCTATGTTCCTTATTTGAAACTGATATGACTGTATGCTGAAAACTAACAAAAAGGAAATGCTAAAAAATGAGCTTATTTCTTCCTACTTCTACTCTAATCAAGTGTGATGCTTCAGATTAGGTAAAAGCATGCTTCCAATGAAGCCATACAAACATCTCACTGATTGGTAAGCATCTTGATTCGTAAATGATCAATGTAGGAAACCAAAGAATACATAAATGCATTTCAAAAGAGAAGGACAACCATCCTTCAATTGACAAAAGTGCTCTGACATCCAAGCTGCTCAGAGACTCGATATAATTAGCAAATGGATCTATAAGACTGAAAACAATTACCTCTTGCTTCTATTTCAATTGAAGATCCAAAATTCTTTGCATATCCTCCTGCTGATCATGGCTGCCACCTTCGGGTGCTTGCAAATCTGAATAAGACTATATGCTAGCTTCACTGTTGATGATAGACTGTTTGGTGTCTTCTGCAGATTGAGGTTCCAACACAATACACGCGGGCTCATTGATTTGATAAGGTGACTGTTGAATGTCTGATGCGGGAGTTTCTGGATGGATGATTTCTATACATAGTTGTTCTTCATCAACATATGATTCATAGATGTCATAAACTGGTGGGCTGCTCTTCACGTCGACAAAAGAGATCTGCTCTCCTTCATCAGAACATTCATCAAAAATAGGTGAATCAAGCATGCCCTTTTCTTGCATAAAAAGATGATCAATCTCCTGATCTTCTTCTTCAAACTCAGGTACTAACAAAGGATGGGAAACGTCTTGTAGGAAAGGAGAAAGATCATTTTCTACAATATTTTCTTCTTGTAAAACAATGAGATCGGATGCATAAGCTACAGGATTTAATGGATCTGAACCCATGCAATCATTAGTACAACAATCAATCATGCCATGAAAGTCCTCTTCTCGGCAATTAGAAGGAGAAAATTTTTCATGCACATCTTCATTAGAAAACTCAGTTTCATCTTCAATTTCACTTTCAATCAGATCATTACTAATCTCATCACATGAAGAAGACTCTACTTCCTGCGGAATATAAAGTTTTTATTTTTCACAACACCCTTCAAGAAGTTTGTCAGAAGAGTAGTACCTACTGAAATTCTTATTGAAAGCTTCATGAAATTCCTGCAGTGAAGATATGCTAGCAACAGGGAGTGAATGATACCACCACCTTCGAGCATCGCCATGTAATGAGTATAAGAACACCTTCATGAGAGAATCTTCATGATAGACATTCAACCGATCTATGCACTGATGAAAATATATGAAATGTTGGGCAAGGTTATCCCCTTCATCTCCACGAAATAAAGGTAGAAAATATGCGCATTCTAAGAAGGAAGGCACATGGTTAGGAAAACCAGGAATAGCTGAAAAATTGAAAGGTGCAAACCTCTGAGCCAAGATAGCTTCCATGGCTATGTGTGTCCCATATCAGTGAAGTCACCAACATGATATTCCTTCATGGAGTGGATTCGAGTGGAGTCACCAGGTGAATGATGCAGTCCTGATTATTTGACCAACCCTTGTTCACCATCAAAAGCTGGATCTGACCAATGTCGTTCTCCTAGGGAAGATTTATCATTCATCTATGTCCCCGGCAACGACGCCAATTATGTTAGAACTCCAAGAGTCACTCCCAGACTACAAATGAGAGTAAGCTTGTTAACATAGAAATAAAAATGCTTGATTGGTTTTGTGGATTAAGAAGAAGAAAACAAGGAAGGGGAAGGACAGTAAGATGTTGTAAATCAATGATGGACCATTGGGCTATGGAGCCAAGCAAACACCTTGCTCATTAAATGCAATCAATATGCATATCAGATAAAGGTTTATTGAATAGAGGAAGAAAAATATAACACAAAGAAGAACATCCATAAGGCATAGATCCTCTCTACATAAATGAATTCAAGGTACTTGAATATAAATAGTGACTAATAGGAAAAATACATTAGATCCTCAGATGCTCAAGAATCCATTAATCAAAGGCAACCATGATCCTCAAGGTGTACAATTCATTCAAGTAAGCAGACTAATTGGGAAAGAAAACAAGAGATACAATCTGATAACACATATATCATGAACCTTCAATAACATTAATGTTTACAAAAACAAAATCCCCTCATGGGTACAATGATCACAGGCAAAGTGCCTCCTACAGGTCTCTCACCTCTCTTGCTCATGAATCCAACCTCTCTCCAAGAGATCTCTCCTTCGTTAAATAGAAAATAGAATCCAAATAACCTAAGGAGGTCTAATCCCATCTCCTCCATTGGATTCTAAGCCTTGGAGATAGGTGGCAACATTAAAAGAGACAAAAATCCAACAAACTGCTGATTTTCAGGAATTTGTTGGAAGTCATTAATAAATTGTTTCCACCTCATGCATGAGGCCTTTGCTGGAGCTAAATATTAGGTGCAGGTGTCCTTTGAAATCTAACTGATCCTTGAGAAGTCATTTGAACCCTCCTTGACATGTGGAAACCTCCCAACAAGGTGAATATGAAAACTGTGACCGCTACATGAAATTAGTACGCAACGCCACTATGCAGAGTACGCAACACCTAATTCTATATCAAATATCTCTCAAACCAAAAAACATTTTGAAAAACTAAGAGATGTTTTTGTTATTTGGAATGCTATGAACAAAAACCTCCTCTAGTTTTCAAAAATACCTTCTTAATTGTTCACAATCAAAGTTTTAAGTTAATGACTCAAAACTGGTAAAATAACTCTGCACAATTCGTTTTCTGCCAGAATATTACGCAGCGCTTGTAGGTAGCACCACTGTGCTGCGTCTATGTGTCGGTTTAGGTAGCATTGTAAAAAATGCAGCACCTTCAATCTTGAACATGTGCAAAGTAATTAATATCCTTTCATGATATCAAACCCCCTTTACTTAGATGCCCTGGCAATGCAAAGAGGTAGTGTATTTTACCACTGAGGGAACTGGTATTTAGCAAAAATCCAAAAATCTGATAGTTAGGCCTCTTCTAGATGAGAATTCTTGTGATAACATGAATAAGGGTAAAATATAATGAATGTTAACTGCTAAGTTCTCTATTAAGTATTGTGATCACAGATATGTGTCCCAGCTAGGTTGTAGACACTTGAGTCCTACAACCCCCCCTGCATCTACCTCGGGTGAGACTTCATCTTCTTCGCAGGTGTTTCCGAAAGGGACAGTAGTTAGGGTTTTGTTGTAGCGTTGTTGAAGCGTTGAACCCTGGGTCTACCCCTGTTCCAACAAATGGTTCCGTTGCTGGGACCTGAAACCGTGATTGCTGGGAACTGAGGAAAAGAGAAAGCTCTGTGCATAGATCTGTTGCTATAGTGCACAATACTCTACTTGACTTGTGAAGCTCCGTGCCAAGAAGAGAAGTCTGATTTGAAGAAAAGAGGTAATATCTTAAATCTTGGTGCTCTCATAAAGGTAAGATAAGTGGAAATTTTTGTTTTGAAAGAATGGATCTAGGTATATTTGATAGATTTCGTCCTAGTCTGAAAACTAGGGCACAACTAGAAGAAAGAAGATGTGATATGAATAGATTTGATAGAAATAGTGAAAGATATGTTATTCCCATGCATACAAAGAATTTTTGGACTAACAAGTGGATGCAGGATCCTAGAAATAATTTTTTACGGGTCCATCAATGTGATCCCATTGCGTAGTATAGGAAATGTTGGGGATCGTTTAAGAGAAAGAGAGGATTGACATTATGTTATAATTGAAGAAGACTGAGACATATTGCTAAGGAATGCCCTGGTAGATGCCCTATTTGTCTTTGTTGTAAGGCTACTGGACATGAAGTTTTATATTGCCATAGAATGATTGCTAAAGTTTAAAAGATGAACATGAGACAAGAAAACCATGAGGAAAGTCAAGAGACTAAGAATATTCCAAAGAACCAGAGAGAATCCGAGGCTATATTATTGCAGATGAAAGAAACACTGAATGATCGCATAGACATAAGTTTATCAGATATCTTAAAAGAGAAAGAGTGCATAGAAACAAGAATAGGATACTTCGGCATAGACTGTGTAATGGACGCAGTAACATAGGTGAACATCATGACAAAAAGTTGTTGGGAAATCTAAGGAAAGCCTGCTATGATTCCTTCATTGGGAGGAATAGGATTGTTTAAAGGAAAGATGATAACCCTATGTGGAAGACTTACTCATGTACCTATGAGTGCTTATGTAAGATCGATAGAAGAAGGGTTTGAGGTCATTAAGGTTGTTGAGAACAATGCCCCTTTTGTACTTTTGTTAGGAAGGACTTGGATTGAGAGAGATCGGATCCGAAGGAGAGAAGAAGAGGAAGATATAGAACAAAAAAAGAAAGAATTAATGGATTTCACGGCTAAGAGAATAACGTGCTTAATATAAGAACAAGAGGACAAGTCGAAGCAACTGAGGGCCAGAGACCTGGCTGTCGAATTTGAAAGAACACAAGAAGGCTTAAAGAACCTATCCATGCAGGAGAGTAGAACTCCAGAAATAGTAAGAGAAAAAGTATTACCCTCGAACCCTATGAAAGACCCTTAGAAGTGCGAAGTTACTATGCTAAGAAAGGATAAGAACAATAATGGAAAGAGGAATCTGTAGATGCAGATCATAGGGAAGAAAGAAAGAAAGCTCAGTAAGAAGAAAGAAAATATAGAAAAATTGTAGGAGGTTCCAGAGGGGACATTCCCAGAAGGAAGGTTTGCAAAACTTGAACCTCGCCGAAATAGCAGAACAACACCGACTGGCACTTCACCACGACGAAGCAATATGATCGTTGCAGACATCTCAACCATTAGAAGGACGCTCCAGAACGTCTAGAAACATAGTTATTTCCAGAACGTTCACCATTGGACCATTGGAACCGCGCCATGACATATGAAATTGTATTGATTGAGGTATTCCTGCCTGTTGGAGTAGTCCATTATGATGTTATCTATTTAACCCGTCGAATGTCTTACCAGGGACACTTTTTCCAATTGTGATTATCTGAGCCCATAGAGAACTAATTTCTTTCACGTAGTGCTTATTGAGACCTCGCCACCTGTTCTGCTTAGCTTGAGAGTTTGCATGCTTGTGATTTATTGACCTCATGGAGAAGAAGGTCATGTTGGTAGGAGAAAAGGGCTCATCGAAGAGAGTATTGCAAGCCTCCCCATCGACTACCCGTCGATCTGGGCCATCCTGAACTGCGACAGAGAAACAAAGCAAGCATTGTGATGACTTGAAAAATGCAAAACTCATCCCATCAATCCCGCCTGACTATATCCCACCTATGGATGGCGTGGTTACTCATGATAGCGTCTCAAGGGACTTCGACTATACATTGATCACTGCGTACCTCCCGAAGGGGATACACACATTTGGAGTGCAATTAGGACAGATTATGATGCTAAAGATTAGTGATTTCAACTTGGGAAACAACAAGAATTATGGAATGATTTCCCCACATAAGTATTTGACAAAGACAACGGGGAAGAATTCAAAGATAATCCCCCAACCATGGACCATGGACATCGTGATATCAACAATCCTTAATGTGATGAAGATACCACACTTCGACAGACATCAAGAGGTTAATGCGTGTGTTAAAATCCTCCTGTCATGCTACCATGGTGGTTACCTATGGTTGGATTGACACATCACCATAGATCCGACGTTGATCCATCAGATCACCAGATTGAGCATGCAAGGACTCTACCCTTAGGATTTTTAACCAGGGAAGGCTACAGATCGTGCCCTAGCATAATGTATAAAAGAGACTTACAACTATGTAGAGAAGGGGAAGTGGGGCTACAAGGTAGCCTCCATCCAAAATGGCGTAGTGCGCCTAGCTTTCTAGTTGATCATCGATAAGCTCATCAGGAAGAACATACCAATGCAGGTCATGGGGTTTGACGTCGACCTCGCAAGAAAATGTGTCGAAGGGATGCAAATGAACTGGGCGAGCTACCTCATCAACCAGTTGGAGCAAGATTGTCGCGAAGCACAGGACCAAGGCTACGAGTTTCATTTTAGCTGGTTATTGATTCTCATTGCCTTCATCATTTGGGAGATGCCAGAAGGAGCGAGATTCCCTGAAATAGAGCCATCCCAACCACTAGCCACGAATTTCACTACGCTTTGGTATTCGAGCGACATGGAAAAACAATGGAAATCCAATGCGGGGTTCCACACATATTATTTACAGCTGAAGAGGGCCATTGAATCTTTCCATCACATGATGCTGAATACTCTACACAGGTTCAGGCCACTTGTGAAGTTCCATTCAGATATGCATTTTATTTACATCACTGTGCGTGGGGACAGACACAAGGAAGAGCTCTAGTCCTATTACAAACTCACAGAGGAGGACATGGAAGAAATAACCAAGGAATGGCTTGTAGAGTTCCTTATACCGGTTGAACAGACAGAAATATCCGACCCCAACCTCATCGGAAGTCCTGTAGTCACTCAAGAAGAGTATGATGGGCCCAGTAGCAACAGAAGGAAGAAGAAGGAAGAAGTACAGGAAATGAACAATGCATCAAAGGAAACTACACCCGATTCACTAGGAGAAGGAGGAGATGGAGAAATAGACCAGGAAGAGAATGAAGGGGAAGAAAACAAACAAGAACATGGTGAAGTGACACCACCTAAGGATCTGATCACAGAGGCTGAGACATCCAAGAAAATAAAGTTTTCCCCAAATAAACCATCAACATAGAAGAAATCACGAGAAAATAAGCCTCAATTATAGACTGTACTCACGGTGGATGATATTAACCTTATCATTACAACTGTATTAGACACCTTGGAGGAAATTTTGCAGCGAAACGAAGCCAAAAGACAGTGTTTAATAGGATCGAGGAGAAGCTCAAAGGGGTACAACAGGATCTTTATTTGAGCTGCATAGTGTCTATTGCATCGTTGTCATCAGGGGGCATAGAAGTAGGAGATGAGCCTACCCAACTACGCAGATTATCAGATGTGACAGAGGCTTGCCTTCGTCTTTTATAGGAAGAGACAGAATAGGCCACATAGGCCTTGAATAAAGAAAAGGAGGAAGCCTTAGAGCAACGTTGAGTTGCACAGCAAGAGAAAGATGACCTCCAGGTGAATTTTGTAGAGGATAAAGCGCAGATACAGAAGGAAAAAGAACAACTACTCGCAGAGCATATTGGAGTTAAAGAAGGAGTCACTAGAGCACTTTGCTCTATGTCAGTCCTCACATAGATAGAAGAAGACACAGTGGAGAGTCAAGTGGAGAAGTTTGCTAAATATATTCAACAACTTCAAGCAAGAGTGGCATAATTGGAACTAAAAGCAATGCCAAGCACTCCACAGGATGTGCGAGACCAGAGAGAAGAAAGTGCTAGGAGCGTAGTAGAAAGAATCAAGGTGTTGGCCTCAGAATGTAATCTACTCAGTAACCATAGTGTGCAGACCTATGATCCCCTCATAGAGGATCCATAACTAAGATCATATGAATCACAGGTTCAAGAGGCAAAGAAACAAGCATCGATAGTGCAAGCGTAGCTGAAACTGCTTTCAACAGTTGAGAAGAAGAAAAGGTCACAGGAACAACGCGCAGTTCAATAACAGGTCCATGCCATCCAGAGTAAAGTAATGGAAGTGACCCGAAGACTCCAACTGGTATAGGATGAAGCCTGCACACTTTTTGAGGAGATAAAGGGACAAGTAGCACATATAGAAAAATTAGTCACCTCGGTGGAACAACGCTTGGAAGGACAGGTCATAGAGAAATTCATCTAGGAGTTCACCGAGAAGGAGACTCTGGTGAAGTAACAAGTTGAGGTAGCTCGAGCCAAGCTTGAGGACTTCGAATTAGAGTTTCCCAGGTCAGAGTGACTCAGGACGAGTCACAAGTGAGTGTTTGGGGACTATTGGCCCTCGACCAAGTTTTGGAGAACTGTGGTTATGTTTGACCATTTTTGGGACTTCGACAGGCTGGTCGAAAATGGAGCGCCCAAGCGAAGAAAAGATTAGGGTTTATGTAACGGGTATGGGATGTCAGCCCATGGGTTTACCCATGTTTAGGCCCCATTTGTAATGTATAAATAGATATCTAGATGATGTAAGAAAGAATAAACCTAGTATAATTGACTTAGAGCAGATCTAGAGGTTTTGTGCATACTATGTGTTAAGACTTGTAGAGATAAGTGCAAGTGATTGTAAGAAGCTTGTGTGTAGTCTGTGTAAGAAGGATTTGTGTTGTGACCTAACTTGGGGAAGAAGGATCTGGTGAGGTGTGCATAGATCTCCTATCCTATGAAGAGTTGGTTTTGTGTCTATGTGCATGTAAGAATAATAAAAAAAGATAATAAAGAAGAAGAAGAGTTGGTGGACGTAGCCCCACACTGGGGTGAACCATGGACATCTTGTGTTGTAATTGCTTTGTTCTATTGATGTGTTTTATTCTTAGTGATGAATCTTTATGTATGTTATATGCATCTGATGAAGTATCTTAGTGCTAAATAACATGAATGGATGCTAGATCTGTTGATGCTATGTGCTAAATGGTTAGATATGCTTAGATTTTGTTGAATATTGTGTTGTTATGTAATTAGGGATTTTAACGTGCGATGTGAATAAGGGTAAAATATAATGAATGTTAACTACTAAGTGTTCTGTTAAGTATTGTGATCACAGATCTGTGTCCCAACTATGATTTAGACACTTGAGTCTTACAAACCCCCTGCCTCTACCTCATGTGAGACTTCATCTGCTTCACAGTTGTTGCAGAAAGGGTCAGTATTTAGGTTTTTATTGGTGCACTGTTGAAGCATTGAATCTTGGGTATGACCCTTTTCCAACACTTGTATAGGTGATCTTCCTTGCATCCCCATCATTGGATTGGTGGTATTCCCCCTTTTCCCAAGGAATATTCCTTCTTGAAATATCTGTTAGCATACTGATCTTGACGCTTTCTATTAGATTTTTGCAGAGATTTTGTTCTCTGGCCTTGCTCATACATGTATTTATCTTTCTTGATGGATTTAGTCAAGGTATTGGGCTCATCATACTTGATCTTTTCCTTATAAAAGGTTGGAAGTCCACTTATAAATCTCTGTATTTTCACTTTCTGATCACCAATGAACCTAACATACTTTAACAATCTCAAGAACTTCTTCTCGTACTCTGCCATAGTCATGCTTCCCAACCCGAGTTCAAATAACTCCTGCATTTTCTTGTCATAAAAATTCTCTGAGAGGTACTCCTTCTGGAAGTACTTCTTGAAATGATTCCAAGTGATCCTACTTTCATTAACATGTTCCACTTGCTTCAGTTGGTCCCACCACATTGCATCTTTTCTGTGTAAATGGTAGGTGGAAATCCTAGCTTTTGGGTTGGACGAATAGTTATGCAACTTAAAATATATCCCAAGCCCAAGAAACCATGCTTCAACATCATCTTCCCTTTCTCTTCCACCCTCAAAGTAAGGTGGCTTGATCTTCCTCATCTCTCCTTGAAAACTATCTAACACTTGTTTCCTTCTTTCGTGTCTGACATGAGACACCTTTGGACTGCTTACGGTATCATCATATGCAT
This sequence comes from Picea engelmannii, assembly GCA_009831015.1. Lineage (NCBI taxonomy): Eukaryota > Viridiplantae > Streptophyta > Pinopsida > Pinales > Pinaceae > Picea > Picea engelmannii. The sequence goes on along the minus strand of ML782690.1, from coordinate 317,956 downwards.
ACAAATTTCTTTCTGAGTAAGGAGGTGAGTGGTGTCCATGAGCTCTACTAGCACTTCTGGAATAACCATCTCTACCACGATCATCCCTTCTGTCATGGCACCTCCCATCTTCCTCTTGTATTGAGTTTGATCCATTCTTCATTTGTCTCTGCAATTGATTTAAGCTTTGCAACACTCGAGCATTTATTTGACTTTGATCTCTCATCAGTCTCTCGTTTTCTTCTTTGTAACAATGCACTTCCATCTTCAGGCTTCTTACCATTTCTATTAACGTTTCCTGTTCTCCTTTTCCCTTGCGTCCATTGGACTCTGTCTCTGCATTAGCAACTCTAGTATTCTAGTCTTCAGCCTCCTTATCATGACTGAAGGCTCCCTCACTTTCTTCCATTTCCTCAATACACATCCTAAGTTGATGTGTTTAAGCCCCTTAATTCTACAAAATGTGCAATCGACCATTTTGTTAGAATTATGCATATGATAAACAAAATTTCCAAACCATGCTACATGTCTCTTTTTTTTTTTTGTTCATGGAGATCATATCCCATTCTCCGAAAATAATAGTGTCCTATTATCCTTGGCTGACACGAAATTTCATCCTGCATAGGCGATTCCTTCAAACCTCCTTCCCAGGTGACCACGACTAGAAACCATGGCTAAATCCTTCCTTATCACTTTTCTGTCTTGAAGACCACCAATTTGGCCCTTAGCCCTCCTTCCCTTAGCTCTCAATCTGCATATGACCATGGCCATGACACTGCGTTTAGTTGAAAAAGAACTTGTCTAGAGCTTCAAGACTTCGAAAATTTCAGCCATGACCGGATCAACGGTCCTTGTCCTCTTTCACGATCAACGATTGAGATCCACTTCGGGACTACGTGCTTCAGGAGTCTCAACTTTACTCACTTTCCTCTTCCCGTAACGCTTTTAACTGGAGTTCATGATTTTCCGATGGGTGTCCTACCACAGATCAATGATTGTGAATCACTTCGGCTCTTCGGGCTTCATAAGTTTCAAAACTTTCCTCTTGCACTTTCTCTCGGAGTGCTTTCAACCAAAGTTAATGATCCTTCAACATGTGTCTTCTAGAATCAATGGTTGATATGTACTTAGGCCTTCTGGCCTTTGGGAGTTTTTGTCCCAATGCAACCTGTCAAATCTTTCCCCAATGGAGTGCCTAGTCTCTGGACTACACGATCTGTTGCCACGTGGTGAAATACTCGAAGCATACATGTGGTCCAATCAGGCAGGTGACATGTGTAATGTGCTAGCTAACATTTCAATCATCCACATGCTCAAAACTTACTGACACATGGTGCACATCCCATGTGTCCATGTCATCGCCGGTGACATCCGCAAGCCACATCACTTCGGAAATTTTGAGGTCCACATCACCTCCTAGTAATGTCATCGTGCCCCACCCTTTCGACTCTTCGGGCTTTGGGACTTCAGGAGTTTCCACACTAGAACACTTCCAATTCTCCCAAACTCCGATTTCCTGAATTGGCCAAACTGCCACCATGTGTCTCCCTTATCAGATGACCCATATTAACCCCAGACTTCGGGACTTCGGAAGTTACCACTACAAGGATCAATGACTGCAATTCCTTCGGGCCTTCGGACTTCAGAAAACTCAAACTTCAACAATTTTTTTTGAAATATTTTTATCTGAATCTTGCGATCTACTGACGAGTGTCTTCCATGGATCAATGACTATGGTTTCTCCGGGTCTCTGGATTTCAGAGAACTCAACTCTCAACCTTCGCTTTTCCTTGAAGTGCCCAGATTTCTGCTGCGTTTCCTCTTGGATCAGACAACTGCAATTCACTTTGGATCTTCGGGGTCTAGAAATATAAATTTTCAACTTCTCCTTGCTCGCCTTGTCCCAGAGTGCTTTCACCCGGAGCACATGATCGGTTGACACGTGTCCTCCTACATATCAACAATCCTTGGCTAGTTCTGCTCTTCGGAGGTTCGTCGTTCGAGTACTAACATGTCACATCACTGCATGCCTTTCAATTTGCGGGGGCACGCATCGACAGTTTGGAGTAACCCACCTTTTCCCCCGCAATTCTCCTGATTTTGACACGTAAACCCTTGGTGAAACCGTGGTTTGGATTGCAGGACTGCCTTGGGAAATTATCTCTCGTGCAACTTGGTTCCCTGCAATGCCTCCTGTCCGTTGATCTCCAATGGGATCTGACGGTTGTGATCTTAGCCCTTTCTTCCTTTTCATCAGATGACCCTTTTTCACCTGTCCTCCAATCCAACGATCCCAGATCTCTCCTGATCCTATAGTTTCGATATCTCCCGAATTCGAAGGGGGATGGTCACGATCCTTCGAACCCCTTACAATGGATATATGGCGATCTAACTCCTACGTATATTCTACAACGCCATTCCTCCTGAGCTTTTCAACTTCGTGGTTAGATTTCGATCTTGACCATGAGACTCTGACTAATAGACCCGGCCCATACCGGCCCGGTGTTTCAACCAGAAGCTTTGATACCAAACTGTAAGATACCCAGCCACCCACATGCCAGGGCATGCTACTTTCAAACCCACCTTTGGACTTCGTACTCTTACCGATACCTTCTTTAATTAATAAGAACACATAAGATACAAGATTTAGCGACACACACATCAATGTCCAACATGCATGCATAATCTAAGATTTAGTTAAACGATAATTAAAATACACAGCGAAATACATTCATACACAGATAATAATATCAAAACAGAGAGCACTTATCTTTATAAAAAGGCGACATCAACTAGCTATAGACCCAAGACATTCCACCCAACCATAGACACCACTGATCTAAATCTCAACATCAGTGTCACCCCTGAGCCAAGGCTATGAATCCACAAGGACGGTTCCAGAGTGTACTTCAGTTCCTGAACTAGTCAACTCTCAAGCTCTCACAGGTTTCCCAACACTTACAACAATCCAAGTACCCATCTCTCTTCCACCCAACCTGTACCACCCCAAGAGAAGGAACCTCCACCCTTCTCTGCCATGCAGTACCTCAGGCAACCCTTCTCCTTTTTCCAGGGCCTCCAACATAGCTGGTCCAGAATCTCAATGCTGGAACTCTCAGGACTCGTAGTTGTGAGAAAAACAGGGCACAAGCCAATGCATCTCAGACATGCAGGCCCCAGATCATGGCTAGATTGCACCAACGACCATTACAACCAACTATCTCGTGCCTAATTCTGAATATTTCCTTTTTCTTTTCCAAGCCATAACATAGGTGAGGATGGATCAATGAATGGGTGAGTGAGTGCATGAAAGTGCGTGAGGGAAATGATGGTACGGAATTCATGAGTGAAGGAGAGGACGAGCCAACGACCAACCCCAAAATCAGACCAGGGATGGGTTTAAGTAACTTCGTGGGGAATCAAGAACCTCTTGACCTTCCCCAAGAAGCTCACGTAACTGATCCCCTCCCTTAGGCAAAAAGGGTAGATAACATAGAATAAACACTTAGCCTCTCAAGCCCCCTCTCTTGTGGAATCATAGCCCCCTATAACTCTAGTCCTTGTCCGTCTAGCAGCCAACTAAGTATTTATTATTAATAATGATAAAAACATTACATGTCTTGGGCACAATGGCCTTTTAATAATTGTTTAGGAACCTTGGCCTCTTAGCATTGTAACAATACATTATTTAAAATGGGGGTTCAAAACCGAGGGTGTTACAACACAATTACATCAGGTTTTTATTTGATACATCCCAAAGAAACTCCCAAGTGTTAACACAATGCATGCCCCTATACTCCACCATACATCAAGGGTATCCCTCAACCATGAAAAACCATCTCAAATATATGAATCACAACAACCATATCATAAACTAAACCAGATACACGAGTGTTCCTCACTCAACCATGTTTCCAATTTGTACCATAACCATGTTCCAATACCAAACATGCCAAATATGCCTCAAGCATACACTATATCATAACCAAACATTACCTTCAAAACACGTAGACAACCTTACCAATACTTCTATAACTGACTTGATACACTGAATATTGACCTGGAAGTTATATTCTAACCTTAGGGACTTGGAACAAGTATTTTCCCCAAACTTGTCTTGTCCTCACGGGACTAAGACATTATGTCAAGTGGGGCCTCATGTGACAACTACTGGGAAACTAGCAGGGTCCTCGTGGGACACCCAATACTTGACTCGTGGGGATCAAGTAACTTGGGATTTCCTTAGAAATCTCACTCTCCTTTGAAACCCTGAGACTTCCACGCTCTTCCTTCCTTTGCAACCTTAGAAATCACCATCGCAACCTTAGCCAAAAGATCACTAGTTCACAAGAAAGATGATCAATGAATAAGTGTATGAATATGTTTGTGAATGACTCTTTGAGGTGTATTTATACTTTTGTTGGGTAACCTATTTAATTAAACTTAGGGGCTTCTTAAATTTATTGTTACAACCACTTTACCCTTTCATTAAAAAATTGTAACAAACTAGGGGCTTCTTAACCATTCTTTGTGGCTTCTAACTTCATAAGGCCATAAGTCCTCAACCGTGAGGAACTACGTGGCGTACCACACATCACTAGAAAAAACATGAAGAGGAATATCCATCCATGAGTGAGTTACCTTCATTTACTCTATCCTTTGTGACCTAATTCCATGATCAAATATGGGATCCTTAACGATACATAAGGGTTTCTTGTAGACTTCTTCAAAGCGTCTTCCCCTGAGGGCCATACTTAGAGCTACACCATAAGGGGACCACTTTGGAGACCTCTCCAATTACACCCATCACATCAGTTGACATCAATCCACTGCTCATTGAAATCAATGACAACCAATATTTTAACAATATCCCCCTTTGGCATTGATGGCAACACTTAAGCATGGTAATACTCATGCTTCTACACTTATGATTGTGCTCATTCTCCCCCTATGACCATAACCCCCCCTGTAATCATGCCTTTGTTCTTTCTCACTCCCTCTTTGACATCAATGGAAAAGGGTAACTTCTGTTTGGGGTTGCTCCCCCTGTATGAACTATCCTTTGGGATGCTCCCCTATCTGAGTACAACATGTTGTTGTTGCAATATATTCTACTTCTATTGTAGAGAAAGATAATGATGATTGTTTCTTTATTAACCATGATAACATGTGCTCACCAATGTAGAAATTTTCTCCACTTGTACTTCTTCTATCATCAATGCTATCTTCTCAATCTGCATATGTGTAGGCAACACAAGATAAATCATTCCCTTTTGGATACCATAATCAAAACTCTTATGTACCTTTTAGATATATGAATATCCACTTCATTGCCATAACATGTGATTTATTTGGTGTTTCTTGAAACCTTGCAACCTGTCCAACTTCCTGCATCACATATGGTCTAGAAGATGTCACATAGAGTAAGCTGCCGATTTATGTCACATAGAGTAAGGGGTAGGTATCTGAATTTTAGAGAGTTGTTCAACCATTTTATTTCAAAATAATGTTGGTATCCCTTAAAACTTTCAAAATCAATACAAGTATACACTTGCTTCCATGGCACCATGATTCCATTCCTTGAAAATATCACATAGCTGAGAGTAGGGTGGCACCTTGGAAAAGGTTATTGGAGTCGCTAGATGATCCTTTTAGGATCACCAAAGGAAGATGAGGGAATCACCCTAAGTGGAGTCTCCATGTAATCTTTGTAGAATAAGGGCTTTAGGAAAAGGCTTTCCAAAAGATGCATCATTGAGGAAAAATATCTTGATTGTCCCTGGAAACGATGCCAAAATGTTATCACATAATTTGTACTTGTCTGAAACCCCAAGAAAAGTAAGTGAAATTGGCATACCAACATGATATCTCACGATTGTTACCTCAGTGCGAAATCCCCACTTTTAGAGATGGATGAAGGTCCAACCAAAGAGAGGCATCCCCGATGGCCTAAAGGGTTGGGTAAACTAAGGTTATGTTAAGAAATACCCCCCTCTCATTGGTCACCTAAGTCAACATGGTCTACGTTTGAGAAATTTAGGCAAACAAGTGTAGCTTCCCAGAACAAGAACAATGCAACATATATATAGTAACTCGAAGTACCAAAATGATATTAAAACCTCAACGACAATAAAAAATGTAAAATATATGTTGGATGATATGTAATTGCAGTAAATTAAACAATTTACAACAACAAATAATGATTTGTAACAACCATAATAATTATCACTCATAATTGCAATAAATGACCATATAAATTTAGCATTTATCATGTAAATTACTTAGCACTTATTGTAGCATATTTTTGAGTAAGTTAGATAGTTATTAGAGTTAGTTATGCAAGAAATACACAATAGTTAGGGTGGATGTAGCAATGTTTTACTACAACAGACACAAATTAGTAGTTCAAGCTAAACAAGGGTTAGAATTAGTTAGTAAAATCTTCAAAGAAGAGAGTACACAAGTTGTTTGATCAATCCCTCAACAACAGAAAGCATAAATCAATGCCTTTTGGGATTATGTAGTCAATTACAACAACAAAAATTAACTTGGAGAGGTAAATGATAATAGTGGTTAAAGGACAAAGTAATAAATGTTAGAGGTGCTGGCACTTCAATGCCTCAAGCATTCAAGTCTTCAAAGATGAATTCACTAGAGTGTAAACACCCTTAGACCCTAGTGAATCCTTCCCTCCTTAGACCCTTGAAAAATATTTGCCATAATTTCTAGAACAAACTTCTAAAGTACTAGCACTTTAGGGATTTAGAAGCCTATTTAGACAAGGTCCTTTTTAAAATTAACAAGTGGAAAAGACTATAGAGAGGAAGAAACACTATATGTCTCTCTCATAGGGTTTAAGAGAAAGCAATTTCATAATCTTAAATATGAATAAGTAAAATATACCATAACAATTCAAAGAATGAAGATAAATTGCATATTTTACTTACTTCACCAAGAATAATCAAGCAATAAACACATAGTTGCATAAATTTCCACCAAAAAATCATCAAAAAACATCCATAATAAAGTCTCTAAGTGGTTCGCCTTAGTAATTTCAGCCAAAAATCCCTCTAAAGAGAAAATTTCGGTCCTCCTTCTTGTGAGAGGTGAGTTAGGATTAAAAAATGAATTATTCTAACCATATTTATATGGGAAATCCTAGCCTTATTATGCGAAAGTTGTGTCTTTTCACAAATTTGAGACTACTTCTCAGTTTTTCATTAAAATTAAAAATAAATTCAATAAATGACCCTCAAAAGGGTGATGTCATGCCCTTATAGGGTAACATTGGGCATCCCATGTGGAACATTGAGAAAGATAAGGTAGTGCTTGGCCTCCAAAGGCCTTGGATCATGCCCATACGTGCCAAAACACCACATCAATTCTTGCTCCATCAAACCCCCTCCCAATCCCTAATGACGTCATGGGCTAGTAGGGTGAAGTCTAAGGCCTCCAAGAGCTAATGTCTAGGTGGGAGAATCTGGTAAATATTAATCTAGGCCTGCCATAGTGCCTCCAAAGGAAACAACCCCTTTCTTCATTGTGCAATCAAGTAGTCACAGTCCTACCCCAGACTTGGGGCTTTGTATCCATGCTTGGGATCCAAAGCCCTCATGAATGTCCAAACAAGTAATATCCTCATGAATACCTATCCACCAGGAGAGGTCCTGAAAAAACAAACATATAAACCCTCCAAGGGTCCATAAGTCACATGATCATTTCAAGTAAGCCACATCTAATAATCAAACCACCAGAACATGTGCATCAAACCCCTCTTTTCAAACTAAGAAAATTCTCAAAGACATTATACAATTTGTCAAATTTAGGTTTGGGAGGGGTGTCAAGGAATCCTATTGGGTCAGTCAATCCCCAAGTCCAAGGTGTTTCCTAAGAAAAACCTAAGTCATGTGAAGAAGATGAAGTGCATTGGGTAAGACTTTTGGGCACGAGGTTCATGACATACAAGGGTTCGTATTGTCTCATTTATGGGTGCCTTTGTAGAGGGTGTGTTGCACCTTCGTTTTCATTGCATCATTTTTCCAAGCCCATTTATTTTCCATTAATTAATTAAATTTAAGAACACTTGGGTACTCTAAATGGGTAAGATATGACTTGGGAGGAAATACCACAATGTACACAAAGTGTCATAGGGGTAAAGCAAAGGTTGTAACACACTTGTGTAGATCCCTCAACAAGTGGGACGCCTATATAATATGAAAATGTTTCTTGAAGGTCTTTGATTTTTTAGGAGAAATGTTTTGTTGTTCTCAAGACCTCTTTGGGCGAGCATCTAGAAGGTTATAATTTTGGCTTTTATCTTTTTCCAGCTACAATCCCTTTGGGCCTTCAACACCTTCTTCCCATGAAATGAGGTACAATTCCTTCTTGGGTTGGTGCACCTGAACATCTCAAAATATGAGGAAACAAAATGGATAGAGCATGGAAGGTGATAAGTATGATTTGGAATGGACGATGACTCTTCAAGGAACCCCCCAGTAACACCCTATCCCCAAGGGTGACCAACTTACTAGGACGAAATGCCACCCACCAATGATAAATAAGGCAAAAAGCATAATTTCCAAGCAAACATTATGTAATCAAGAAATAATTTGTTGAAACATATTCAAATTATTCAATTATTACAGTGACAATTACCATGACACGAGACTTATTACCTCATGAAGTATGATCTGTTGTCCTCTAGGGCTAGTATGGTTTGATGGATGCTACTATGTTGTTGGTGATGTATGATGGTGCATCAATGAATAGGAGGGACATTGCAGGGATATACTATTCAATATGGCTCTCGACACTCCATGTATGCTACCTATGGGCCTTGAGACATGATCTCCATAGTTACCCCTAGTATATGGGGGTAACAAGCCTTTCAATCCAAGTTGGATTTTTTGACAGTTTTTTTGATATTTTTTTTTGGGTAGAGATTATTTTGTTGTGGGGTGAAGAGAAGGGAGACTATTTGTTCCTTCGCAAATTGTGACCTCAACTTAGTTGAATATCCTCACTCATGTGGTCCTTTTTAGATAGGGTTTGTATTAGAGGTCCCTCCATTATGTTGTTGTGACAATCCACTTTGCGTGGGATTTTCTACATTTCTTATTTGTCCATCTTGACATATTTTATAAAATAACAAATATAAATAAATCTATGATGCCTTATATTATGGTGGATAAGCTAATGGATACTCCTGTTGTATCCCTATAGATTCAATGTTTGTTGAAGGAGAAGTTAATTACCTATAAGAAACATTTTTGATTTGCAGGTTTAAAACGTATGGCCATTTCTCAAGGATTTTTAGAAGTGGATCTTAGAGTTGTTAGGTTCCTTCTTGAATTTCACTATATTTATTCACCCTTATACAAATGGGTTTTTTCATCTTGGAGTTCCTTCATCTGGAGAATAGAGCATGTGCTATGAAGAGAGGGTAGTTGTTTTGGGGTTGTGCATACCTTCTTATGACACCCTAGCATCACAAATTTGATCCAAGCTAAAAATCATGGTGTGTAGTACCCATCTAGGTTAGGCTCCCTAGTCTTTCGTTGAAGTACAAACATACCAAACTTATGTTGGATATTAGAAATTTGATATACAAGTGTATTTCCCGTGACCCTAAAATGATTGATATCTTAGGTATGTCTTATACGAGGATTTGTGTAGAGGTGAACATGAAAAATGTTCTCCCGATAGATATAATTTTGGAGTGCTAAAGTATTTAGTGGTCCTAACAACTTGATTTCAATCAAGTAGGTTTATGTTGTTGGAAATGTTTTAAGCATGGTCTTGTTATTGTTTTTTTCCCAATATCTTATCGAAATTCATCTAAGACATGAAAATATTCATGGTGGTCGAATTCTAGTTGTATCAATATTTGTGTTTAGGCCCCAAAGGAGGTAGACATCCTCCTAAGGAATTATCAACAAATTTTGAGTTAGTTGATTCCAGGATGGTGTCCAAGGTTTCCTTGGTCCAAACTAGTGAAATAAAGTCAAGGAGTCTTTTCTAAAGAGCATTTTAGGAGAATAATATGTTCTCCATCTCAAGAAGTAGAATAATATCTTCACAACTCTAATGCAACTCCAAGTCTAGGGAAATTGTTAGTTCTTGGAATTTGTCATGATTAATTTGATTAATCATGGACCAAGGTAAAAAAGTGAAAGGGAGAGACGTCCATCAATTTCGAGGATATGATTCTTCAGGCAAGAAGATAAAAATCCTAAAGGATAGTAGTGATATCTATATAGGAGGAATTGGATATGGTTTAGCCTATATTTTCTTTACTTTACTTTTGTATGTTATCTTAGATCACCACTACATATGATTATATAAGGATAGTAATGGACTACATGTTTACTAGTTTCTAAACAAAAAACTTAGTTTTTATCGAATAATACATTTTTCAGAAAAATAATTACCGAGACCCTCTTGCATTTAAGTAAAGAAGAACACCATTCGATGGATTCCCACCCTCTTCCCCACATTTTTGGATGAAGGGTGTTATTTTTTTTTTAAAGAAACTGAAAGGGATTTTATATATAATAGAGGTTGTGCTCTAGATAGATCGATTATGATGCTATGGATAGATCGA
>ML782690.1:257070-277503 GCA_009831015.1 Picea engelmannii | reverse complement strand
TACCTGGTGATACCCAGACTTCAAGTTGATCTTGCTGAAATATTTTCCCCCCTTGAGTTGGTCTAGAAGGTCATCAATCCGTGGGATTGAGTACCTATTCCGGACAATGATCTTGTTTAGTGCATGATGGTCAATGCAGAGTCTCCAAGTCCCATCCTTCTTTTGCACCAATATGATCGGGCTCCCACAGGGTGATGAACTCAGACGGATGTGACCTTTATGCAACAAATCCTGAATCTACCTCTTGATTTCATCATTCTCTAGGATAGAGCGCCGATAGATGGGTCCATTGGGCAGCGACACACCTGGGGTTAGATTGATGGGGTGCTTGACCTGCGAGTGTAGAGGCACCCCTACGGGGGAGGTGAAGATGTTCTCATACTCCTCCATGACCTTATCCATTTGTTGTTTTTGTGCAGCGGGGTCTTGTCTGGAGGTCATGGCCACAATCTTCCTCTTTCCCTGAGGGCGGATCATCAGGAAAACAAATTTCCTGGTTTTGGAGATGAGCTTACTGCATTGTTTTGCAGTAACCAAAGAGATGGTTGTAGGCAGTGCTATCTCCGGTATCCTGTACATCTTATTTCCCAAAGTGATAATAACAGTATGAGGCCTGGACTCATACACAACATGTCGCTTCCACAAGTACGGTTGGCCTAATAATACATCAGAAACATCAAGAGGAGCAATGTCACATAATACCTCATCCATGAAGGGCTTGATGATGTAGGGAAGGCAACATTGTTGACTAACGCAGAGGTCCCGTCCTTGGTGCAACCACCCGATGGTGTATGGTTGTGGGTGTGTTGTGGTCGGCAAGCCCAACCACTTCACGACCTCTACTGAGATGAGGTTCCTCTGGCTCCCACTGTCGATAATGAACTGCAACGGGGAACCCTTTACCCACATCTTGGAATGGAAGAGACGCTCTACCTCCTCTGGATCTTTTGGTTCATCCTTCTGGATCTTTGTGGTGGCAACAGTGGCATTGGGCTCTGCATCGATAATCTTCTTCCCCCTTTCATTCCCCTTGTTAGGTTCTGATTCATTGTTAGAGCATGCATTCGATTCAGAAGCCTTCAACTTGGCTACTAGTGACTGCTTGGCCCAACACTCACTTTTGTTGTGAGTGGAGCTCTTATGGAACTCACACCACTTCCCCGTGTCCTTTTTTGGCTTCATTGTGTTGTTCTTTTCTTGTGGCTTTGGCGGGTTGTCTTGGGCTGCCCCACATTGGCTTGGTCCTTTGTTCTGCAGTTTGGGAGTACCTTTCCCTTGCTTCTGATTTGCGGACCCAAAGTCTCTCTTCTTCTGTTTGAACTTCTGCTCAATCTTGGCAGCATATCGGTATGCCACACCAAGTGAGGAGATGTCGAGGAACTCCATTTCCTCCTGAATGTATCTGTGCAGATAACTACAATACTTTAACACCAAATGTTTCTTTGAATCTTTGATACCCAACTTTGTGCATAGGGTATGAAACAGATTCGTCATCTCATGCACATCTTGGTCCCTTTGCTAGCACAACGTAGTCCATTGTATGTATTTGTCCTCATAGCTCCCCATGGGATAATATTGTTCCTTGATGGCGTCTTGGAAAGAATTCCAAGTGGGTACAGCCGAGAAGAACGATGGTTCTCTCTCGCCCTCTTGCTCCGAGTAGGTTTCCCACCAGTCCTTGACATGGGGGGCGGCTTTGAGGAGTGCGAAAATAATCTTTTCTCGGTCGGAAAAGTCAGGAACCGAGAAATATCCTTGTAACAGATTCAACCATCTATCTACAGAATCTACATCTATTTGTCCGTCAAATATGGGAATGTCAAAGTTTACTTATACCTTAAAAGGAGTGGCACCTCCAGAGTGGCTTCTAGATGTCGATGTGCCTCCAGTCGGAATCCATTGAAGAATCTGGGCAAAGTTGTCCATCATCGCGTTCCTTTGTTTCTCGAGGGCCTCCTCGAGCAACATTTTGATAGGATCTCCTGCTCCCTCATCTTTATTTTCTTCCCCCATGGGTGGTCGTCGGGTTTTGTGAGGCTGATCTTGCAAAGGTTCAACCAGATCGAGCCCCAACTCCTTATACCCCGATCTCGTTGGGGACAAGCAAAGAAGGATCAAGAATGAGCAGACTGCTTTGATACCACTGATCCAGATTTATGTAGGAACACAATGAAATACAAAAATACACATAAACACAGAGATGCAGCGGAAATAAGACTTCATTTCATTAATAACAAATGAATGAAATATGCTTACAGGCAGAATGGAAATAAACTAGCTAGGGCGCTGGTAGCTTATCTCTGAGAACAGATGTGGTGTCTACTGGCCTCTAAACTATGTTACAATGAGGCTCAAAGGCCTATTATTATTGAAAAACAATGGAAAACCCTAAACATCCAAAGACCTAACCCTAGGAAATGAAACGCCAAGACTATGGGCCCTGTTTGGGTAAGTTGGTACATCAACTTCCCGGGGACGTAACTTTGGCATATGATCTCTGTTTGATGCGTTCTATACCTCGTTATAAATATCTATCCGATGAATACAACTTTTGGGTGAGTAACATGATCCATGTTGCTACCCGTTTTCCCAAAAATCGTCGTTTAAGGCCTCAAAACGGCTCCGAAAGTTCAGGACCTGAAAAACTGCTAAGAATAGTAAATTGTGCAGAAACTGAAAAACTGAAAGAAGAAATGGTGGGGGTCCAAGTGGAATAGGTGGGTGGCCACCAATATCCACCTGGATCATTAGGTACTCTGTAGGTTTGAAGCTTGGCATCCTTTACCTTCTCATTACATTCATAACTGCTAATGAGTTTGTCCAACATTTCTTTGACAGTTTCTAAGTGCATAACTTTTACAAATTCTACTTCTGCAAGCCCACTCAGGATAGCATTCATAGCCTTAGCGTTGAAGCTAAATTCTAGCTTGTCATCCTTATTAGATATTACAACTGGCTTTAAATAACCAGTCTCTACCACATCCCATACATCTGCACCTAAAGCCATTATGTAGGTTCTCATTCTAACTTTCCAGAAGGTAAATTTTTTTCCATTGAATAGAGGGGCCTTATTGGTTGAATTTCCCTCATGGATTGATATGTTTAAGCTCTAGGATCTACCCTTAGATAAAAGGGGCCCACTCTGATACCAATTGTTGGACAACTGAGAGGGGGGGTGAATCAGTTGTCATTGTGCTTAAACAATTATATCCATTTTTAAACTCATTACAAAACTCTCAATGATGATCACAATAAATAAGAAGTAGAGTATTCAACATCAATCACACACATGTATAATATAGAGACAAATATTCCTAAGGAAACCCATAAAGGGTGAAAACCTCTTCTTCTTTATCTATAATTATTTTCTGTACATTATCATTCTTATGAGCACCAACTCATAATGACTCTACCACCTCTGTTTTGCAAGTTGCTGACAACACCAACTCTCTGGTTTCTCTAGCACCCACTAGAAGGAAGTACCAACTCCCTGAATGTTCCAGCACCAACTGGATGGAAGCAAAAACTTCCAGTCATACAGGCACAAACTTGTATATCAGAGAACCAATTTTCTCCCTTACACCACCCTGCCACCCTGGTGTCTCTGGTTGCAACCAGATGTAAGCTATAAATCCCTGCGTTCAAGAACCTACTTGAAATTATGAGGACAAGAGTCCTCCATAGCACCTCCCAACCACCCTGAAATATAAAAAATTGCTTTATGTGAATTTATTACAGTGATTCAATAGTTTTCATTGGCTTACCAAGCATATCACTGTTCTGCTATGCTACTTTGCTCTGCCTGCATTAGTGTATTCCTGCTTGCATCCTCTTTATCTTTCTGATCTTCTCCTTTGTATCAGCATGCACACCTCGACTTTCTCTTCTTCTCATAGATATGCATCTTTGTTCTTGTCTTCTTCTATGCTTCAGCTCCTACACATCATGCTTCTACACGCATGCATCACTCACAACAAGAACAATATCTCTTCTCCATTACACATTTTTATAGTCTCTGTGCACCTTGTGCATGTTGCATGTGCTATCCCACTGCATACAATTCACTGCATTCATCATCACTGGAACTTCTCCTGAGATCCTTTGGCTTTGTTTACTGTAACAATGTTCGACCCCCCTTCCATCTGTCAGTTGACTCTATGATGAGTCTACACTCCACTGGTAATTTCCTCGAGACACTTTGTCTTCTCTCTTGATCACCCTGAAGACTCTTAGAATTCTTTAGCAGATGCAATCACTTCCTTCTGGCAGTTACTAAGAGAATCTTCATGCGTTCATGTGTTTCTTTCTTTCTGTCTTCCTGAGGAAAACTTTACAGTGGGCGTTTATCCTTTCTAGCTAATCCCTTTCCTTTCACATGTGGCCTCAGGCGATAACCAAACGCCTATTCAGAAAGTGTTTCGTGATTTCATGATCTAGGATATACAACTACGAGTTGACTTTCTCCACTCATGAAAAATTTGAAATGGAGCCTAGCTTTGCTAGCTCCTTCCCCTCACTTCTGCTGATAGGACCGCTGGCTGTGACCACAACCCGATTTGAAAGTGAATTTCGTGATTTCACACTTTGGGGATTCTCCCGTGAGTCCCTTGACTCCTCAAACTCTTGATACCTAAAATGGAGCCTAGCTATGCTAGCTCCTTCCACTCACGCAACCATCGACGGTGACCACAACCTAATTCAAAAATGCATTTCGCAATTTCGCGTTTCGGGGATTCTATGATGAGTCGTCTCGACTCTCCATGTTGCAAACTCTGAAACGGAGCTTGGATGCAGTAGCTCTTCTCTCCAACTCTCGATGATGTGACCATGAGATATGACCACTCGCTAATCATTTGAGCACTTTTCTCTTCGGATCAATGGTCCATGATTTGTGGTGATCAGACGGCTATCCTCCGCCCTGAAACTTTAGCTTTCAGGACTTTGGGGGAGTGTTGATGCTAAAATTCCTGAAACTAAACTCCTGGAGTGACGTCACTCAATGATGTGTCATGAGCTGAGTGGCTACCACGTGTCACTTCTTGGATCGACGATCCATATTTGTCCTCGATCCAACGACTGATATTATATTGTCATTTCACATTTTGCGAGTTTGAGAGGTTAGCAAACCTCCTTCCTTTGACCTTTCATTCAATGAAATGTTGATATTTAGCCACATGTCCTCCTTGGATCGATGGTCCAGATTTTTCCTCGATCCAACAACTGATATTATATCGTCATTTCATGTTTCACGAGTTGGAAGGATAGAGCACCTCATGCCTTTGACCTTTCAGTCAGTGAAATGCCAATCGCTTGCCATGTGTCCTTTGGCTTCAACGGCCAGGATCATTTTGCGATCTCACATATTGTGAGTTCAAGGGGTTAGAGAAAATCCTTCCTTTGACTTTCCAGTTAGTGAAATGTTGATCCATGACCATGTGTCCTGCCCTAAGATGGACGGTCCTCTTGCTTTCGGGATTTTGTAAGCCCTCTTCTCCTTGCACTTTAAAGAACATGTAGGTTCTCCTAGATCCAAGGATGGTCGGACCCCACGCTCAGATATAATTCCCGAGATCTGTCGTCCATCTGTGTGCTCCTCCTATCTGGAATTACGATGTCTTCCGAGCTTGTTTTCCATCGTTGTTCTTGTCTTCAATGACAAGCTCACTCCCAACTGTAAACCTGCCAACATGAATGTGATTAAAGGATTGGGAGAAGAAGTTGAAGAATATATGATTGTTCAAAAGGTACTAAGATCTCTTCCAATGATATTTGATCCTAAGATATCAACTCTAGAAGAAAGAACATATCTTGATACGCTGAGCATGGACGAGCTACATGAAATATTTATAGCTTATGAAATGGGAATAGAACAAAAAAACCCATCCAAGAAGGAAGAAAATTTGAAAGTATCCGAGAAGATAAAGAAGAAGAAAAATCACAAGTCAAATCCAAATTACAATTGTAGCGAGGAGTCAGACGAATATGAAGAAATAACAAACTTCGTAAGGAAGTTGAAGAGAGGAACCAACAAGCACAAAGGTATGCTCCCATTAAAATGTTTTAATTGTGACGAAATTGGTCATTTTGCGGTTAAATGTCCTTATGTTAAGAAGTGAGATAGTGATGAAGAAGAATCCCCCAAGAAATAAAATAAATATAGAAAGGTAAACAAGAAGAAAAACAAAAATAAATTCTTCAAGAAAAGATTCTACTAAAAAGAAGAAAGTTCTTCATCTCATGAGGATGATGAAAGAAAAAATGATTTAGAAAGAGCACTCTTTATCGCTACAGAAACTCATAAATGAACTCCTAAAAGTGATGAAGAAGGTATAGTAGACCTTGAAGAAGAACCAATCAATGCTTTCATTGAGGTGAAGAAAGAAAGGAATAAAAACAAATCATTCAAAGAAGAAATCATCTCCTTGAAAACCCAACTTGAAGAAGGAAAGAGAATGGAAGAAGTAATGCATATCTAGATGATAAAGAACTAAAAAGAGTGCGATAAGCTTGAAAATGAAGTTGTGTCATTGATATTTGAAGTCAATAAGCTCAACAAGAAAAGTGTTAGAAAAAATTCTCAATAGTCAAAGCCCATGCAGTGACAAATCTAGACTAGGAAATGAGAAAGTTCAATTTGAGGAAGGTTCAAGCTCCATGATGAAAGAAACAAAATGAAATAGTTATAAAAAAGTTCTCAAAGGAAGGAATAATGGTAAAAAATAGTTAGAGAGGAATGAATACATAAGACCTTCTACATTCAGGCAACAAGAAATATTCAATCATCGTGAAGGAAAAAACCAAATAGAATATTGTGATAATCTAAGGTAGGAATTCAGAAAGAATGCACCACAAAGAAGATCATTCACTCCAAGGTATCAAAATTTCTTTTTGTTTCATTGTTTTCCATGTAGTAACTTTGTACATAACGCTGTAGATTTCAGATTATATGGAAGAAATTTTCAAGGAAGAGATGGATAGCTGGCTCTCTCCAATATTGAATTTTACAAATTCCACAAGATCACATAGCTCGAAATTGTAGAAGCATTATAGAGCCTCCCATGAAGGAAAACACTGATGTCATATACAAGAAGGTTTGGAGAAGAAATGAAAAACAAAAAGAGTAGGTGAATGAAAACCAAGCCCCAGAGATTGTACACACAATATTTGCAGCAACACAAGATCATGATGAATCTACAGACAAAGAGGAAGATGTCAAAATCTAGGAAGAGGATGAAGAGGAAGATGTCAGAATTCAGGAAGACGATGAAAAGGATGTCAAAATTTAGGAAGAGGATGAAAAGGAAGATGTATCCACAAACGAAGAGGAATATTACTCTTCATCAAAGAGGGTATTTTTATGATCCATCTGGCTCAGAGACTCCTAGTAACTATTAATACTGAAGAGGGGGAGTCTAAGCAACAACTCTACAAATGAGAGAACTATATTTTGAGTAGTCTAAAGTGTTTGTAGATTTTGGAAAGGAAGTTTTAGAAAGATTTGATGAAAAAAGTTTAGAATGTCTTGTTACAGTTTGATTGTCTGAGGAGAAAATTTCAGAACACATTCCCATGCAGGTATCAATTAACAGTTTGAAATAACATCAGTGACACACTTTTCACATAGATATTGATGATTGTATAGAGGATTCTAGGCATGTATTCAGAAAGGGGCATATCCAGTACATATTGTTGTAGACATTTAGAGTTTGATTTGCAGACTGAACATGCAACTTGAAAAGAAGGAATATGTAGTGATCAATTGCAAAATATTCGAAGAAGTCTTCATAATGGTAAAGTAACAGATGGGTCAACATTGTGTGTGTTATCACACAAGTTGTAGGGTGGGAAAATCACAAAACAACCACCAATTGGTGACAACTAGGAGGGAACCTACCCACTGTCACCTTAGGCAGGTGTCCTCATCACTTTAGAGGTGAGGTAGTCACCTCAATGGGGGAATCCCGATGACCCTAGGGGGAAATGAGATAGAAAAGGATGAAGATGAAGAGGATGTCCCTTGAGTTCAATTCTAAGTGGTGTGAGGATCTTGGGAAATATTCTTGGGAAGGTTTAAGGGTTTCTAAATGAATTGAGTGACTTGTCTATAGTGAAGTACCTATCTGAGACACAAGAAAACCAAGTATATGATGTAATATAATCAATTGGAAATCAAGTTAATGTTGTTTTCCCTAATAGCATCTGTTATTAAAAATATATATTAGCAACAAAATGGCACAATAATCTGCTAAACAAATGCTAGATATCAAGTGAAAGATGCAAGAGATAGACGAGCTAAACACTAGTGAAACTGAAGATTCAAAGACAAAGATACTAGCATGAAAAGATAAGATTGTTGTAAACACTTTATGCAGAAATATAAATCAGCCATGTGTCTGTAATAAAAAATTATTGCATCAAGAAAATCAGCCACTAAAACTCCTCCAAAGTTTTCCAAAAAGTGCACTAGACCAAGTAGTGTAAGTGTTCAAACTTTGGGCAATTTTCAACAGTTGATTTGAGAGTTATTGAAGCAATTAGATTAGGGTTTATGCATCCCTAATGTATGAATATGTAAGATTGTAACATAATCTAGAACCAACGCTTAGGAGGGGATGCCCAAGTGGTTTTAAGGTGATTTAAGCACAAGGAACAAAACCCAAGTTGCAAAAAGTTAATATGGTAAGAAATCACATTTCCCAATGCAATATTTTGTTTCTCCAATGCAAGAAATTTCGTATTAGTGCCTCTAAATTTGGGTGAATGGGCCCTTTAAAGCACAATTTATATCAACAACAACCCTAGGGGTGTAAACCCTCTTACTCCCTAGCATATGCCAACCAAACTTAGGGTAAATCTAGGAGGGTATACAAACTCATATTCCTCCTAGAAACCCTTGCAAAAAGAAAGACTTAAAACCTTAACAAAGAGATGAAACAATGATGGAGGGTGTATCTAGCATACTCCTCCCTACATTTTCCACCAACAATAACCAAAATAAGCAAGAAATAAATGGCATATGCAGATTTTTCCTTACCTAATCCAAGAAAATGAGATATCAAACCCTAGTTACCATGCAACATTCATCCAATATTCAAGAGAACAAGCCTTTAGGGGGGTGCACATCACTCCTCCTCATCCATTCACCAAGAGACATTCATAAAAATACATTCCACAAGAGAGAACCACAAAAATCACCAAGAGTAGCAAAAATTTCAGCCCAATACTTCTTGCGATGGGAGAGTTATGTTATGAAATTAGATCTTATGATCTCTATTTGTAAAAAATGTCTCCAAAATAGTTTTCCCACATAATATTATGGTAAACCACAAGACTAGGGGTAAAAAACCCTAATTATGCCCCTTTTACACAAAAATAAACCCTAATTCAAAGTGATGTCACCCCTTTAGGGGACGTTTTGACACTAGGAGCAAGTCGTTGATGTAAGAGGAGTGTAGTTAGTCTTCCCAAAGCCACATGTCAAACATCCAACTCACTTCCTTCATGGTCAAAACCTTATTCTCCTCAAAACTTCCATGTGTCAATGAGTGATAATCTCACCACCAAACCCTAGCCCCCCTAGGTGACATCATGCCTCTAAAGGGGACGTTTTGCCTCTCCTAGGAAAAATGTTTGGCATGTGAGGGATAGGTTATGTCATCCACAATGTATTCTAGGATTTCAAAAGTATGTCTTTCTCATCTAGAATGCGAGACCTTGACATCCATCGGTGAGCTTCAAGCCCCATGGAAGCCCAAGCTAGGCTTGTTCCTCCAAAAATGTCCACCAACTAGGTCCTACAAAGAAAAACAAGCACGCCCTCCAATGATCTTAAGTCAAAATATCATGATAAGTATGCCAAATCAACAAATGAGCCACCTAAGAATGTGCATCAAATATTACCCTGTCAAACAATTAATTTCTCAAAGAAATTATGCGACTTGCCAAGCTTGGGTATGGGAGGGTTGACCAAGTGTCCTATTGGGTAGATATTTCCCTAGGTCAAGGAGTGTTTCCAAGATATCCCTCTCTAAGCCATGTAAAGTGGATGAAGTGGTTAAGGGTCAAGACTCAATGGGCATGGAGTTCATGACATACAAGGGGTTGCATTGTCTCATTCATGGGTGCCTTTATAGAGGGCGCGTGGTACCTTCATTTGGAACACAATTTTTTCAAGCCCATTGTTTTGTTGTTCTTTGTTTCTTTAAAAAAATTTAGGGACAAGTTGAGGGCCACTGTCCTGGAATGGTGTCTAGATAATGATAGTGTCACTCACAAATACCTAACAGAAATGAGAAGGTTTGATCGTGATTAGACCCCCTTTCTCTCATCCATGCAACTAAGAGCCATTACCCTGGATTGATGACCAGATGATGATAATGCCATACCACTAGATATACATGATCATGATAGACCAACTCGTTATGAGACCTCCTATACTCCAACTAACCCTTTAAGCATTCTTAATCGTTATTCTTGTGGGTCCCCCTTTTCTTACAATAAGTGTTTCATTTCTTTCTTGGGGGATTCCCTAGGTGAAGAATATGGAAGGTTTATACATAGGATTTTATATTTTACCCAACAAGAACCCCTCTAGGCCTTCAACCCCTTCTTCCCATAGAATGAGGGACAACCCCTTCTTGGGTCAATACACCCCAAAGTAGCAAGAGATAAGGAAACAAAGGGTTTAACTGATGAAAAGTGGTAAGTATGGTCGAGAATGGTACAATGGCTCTTCAAGGGAGTTCCTAGTAGCAAACTTGTCCCCAAGGAAGACCACTTACTAGGGAATAATGTCAACCACCAAGGTGAAGTAGGGAAAAAGGCATAATTTACAAGCATATGTCATGAAATCTAAAGCAGTCTAAGATACATCATATTCAAATGCCTCAAATATTGAAATGACACTTACCATAATACTTGACTTTTACCTCATGGATCAAGGCCCATTGCCTCTCAGAAGTCAACTGGTGTGGTGGATGTCATATGAAAATATATGACCTCTGTGGTGGCGATAAGGGTCTCCATCTGTGCAAATGGATATGACTAGTCATGTAGTCTCTCGACACTCCATATCTGCAACCTGAGGGCCTTGAGGCATGATATCCTTAGTTATCCCACAAAATGGGGATACCAATGTGCAACTGAGTAGTAGATCCATGGACATTTTTATGACATATGGACATAGATGGATTCACAAGATCTTTGGTAGGTATAGAAAGATATATCATAGTGGTTGAAATCATATTGACAAATGAAATCAGTTAGTCATAGGAAGGAAAGAAGTGAAAGGAAAAACAATACATGGGAAGAGAAACCATCAACATAAGCCATATCATCAAAAGGAGAGTATGGTAATTGATGTCTAAGAAATAAACACGAGAAGCCATGAAAATATGAATTCAAGTAAATTTTAATGATTTTTATATATGTCAGTGAATTACAAGAGGAAGCACTAATGGACAAGAAGCACCGAAAGAGAGGAAAGGAAGCAAGTGTAAGAAGCCCCAAATTGATCTACACAACATCTTGTAAAATAATACAGGGGGAGAGAAATCATCAAAAGCAGTCACCCTTATGTCAAAGGGGAAGAGAAAGAAAAAACACAGAAGAGAAAATATCAAAAGCATGAAGATAGGGGGAGCACATGAAAAGAAAGAGAGATTGTTCAGAGAAGGGTATACTGTTGGGGGGAGTCAATGTTTGCAATTGATATGAGAAATATCATGAGGTAAATATCAAAAGCATGAAGACAGGGGGAGGAGCCCCAACGAGAGTTACCCTTTTCCATTGATATCAAAGGGGGAGATAAACATGAGGAGAATTGGTCATAGGTGGAGTATGGGTGTTGCCAACAATGCCAAAGGGGGAGATTGATGGAAAATTATTTTTCATTTATGTCAACTCTAGATGACCTCTATAAGCATTGATTCCAACCCTAGTCAACCCTAGAAGAAGCCCTGGAAATATGGTTAAGTGGTTAAGCAGTTGAGAATCCATAGAGGTATGGTCATGGAACCTGAATTTGTTTGAGGAATAAGGACATGAAGGACAATGTAAATGCATGTAACACACTCATATATGGATAGTCCTTGTCATGTCATTTCCAATAGTAGGTGGTAAGTCACGTGGTTTCTCACAATTGAGGATTTGTTCCTTCTTGAAGTTGGAAGCCTTGAAGAATGGTTAAGAATCCTCTAAACAGTTACAAGCCATTAATTAAAGGGTAACATGGTTGTAACAATAAGCCCTAAATTTAAGGAGATAAATTAATTTGAAAAAGTATAAATACACCTCAAGGAGTCTCTCATAAATATATTCATATACACAAGTCTATTGAATATCTTCTAAGTGAACAAGTGATATTTTGGTAAATATTTTTGTAGTATATTTGAGGTAGGGAAAGTCTGAAGGAGAGTAGTGTATGGATGTGACTAAACTAACATTCTGAGGTTATTCACGGGTCATAGTTCATCAAACCGTGGATGTACGCATGTCACAGTATAATGAAGAACATATAGGTTATCCATGGGTTGAAAGTGGGAAAGGTGCGGATGTACACATGTTGTAGAATAGAAAAGCACAGATATCCATGGGTTGATAGTGTACACGTCACAGATCTGTGAAAAGGTTTTTGAGGAGGATGCTAGTACTAGGTTGTTGAGGCTAAGGAAGAGCTGCATGTATGTCATCTAATGCACCAGGTCTATTACAGAATCAAAGGTATGCTTTACATATGTTTTGAGGGTTGTGTCTTGATACATGCTTGAAGAATGGTTTGAATATTTGGGCTTATGCTTTAAGGTACATCTTTGCTACATGGTTGAGTGATGTTATGATACAGTTTTAGAGGTATACATTTCCATCTAGTTTGGTATATGTCATGGTTGTTATAGACACATCTTTATGGTGTTGGTTGAGGTATACTCTTGGTATATGGTGGAATATGTATGAGTATATGGTGGAATATGTATGAGGCACATTCTTTGGCACTTGGTTGAGGCACATCTTAGCTGCATGGTGTGAGGCATATATTTGGCACATGTATGGGGTACACTTCTTGGTGATATTTATGCATGTTTGAGGAACTTCTTCATGATGTTATGGAACATTCTTGAGGTACATGCATTGTGTTGTTCCTGATATTAATTCTAAGGCTCAAAGAATAATGTCAGGCATCAAAGTTTTAAATGAAATGTTTTTATAAGTGCTTTCTTCTACCTTTAGTTTTCCGAGAAATAATCTTTAAATGAAATTTATGATAAGAAAATACATAGGCTATATCTTATTATCTGATTCATAATTATAATTTCAAATGATGTAGAAATGAATGACAAAAATGTTAAACCAAAGGCATGTATCAATTATAGATAAGTCTCACCTTGTTTGCAGTAGAAGAAAAGTAGAAGATGTACCCTTGAAACGAGAATAAGAATGCAATAATTCACATAGGTCACATCTCTTGCTTTTACTTAGAGTAATAACATAGGAACAATTGTTACATAATGAAATTATGATATATTATGATCACAGTAGACGTATTACTAAATTGTAATCATTCACTCTTCAAGAACTACAAAAAAAAATTCATAAGAGATAGAAACACAGAGGAAGCACATAAATCAAATGGAACGAAACTTAGAATCTTTGTCTACACTTGTATTAATATTCAAAAAAATTCTCTCTTTTACATTAGTCTAGAACCAACCTTGAATAGATCTAAAATCTATGTATTTATATAAAATTGTCTCAACTAAAAGTAGTCGGTCTTTCCATAATATCTGCTCTAAAGATAAAATACAATCCAAACGAAAAACAAAATGCAGATATTGTTGAGTTTTGATTTGATGTATTGGTGATTCATATTTTCCTTCATTTGCTCCTAGATGCACTCGCTTTCCTCTGTTCATTGAATTGGGTACACATGTCCATCAAGGCTACCACAAACCTTGAAGGTTCAATTTTCTCGTTCAATTCAAAGGAGAACATCCTCTTTTGTACTAGTGGCATCTTTTCCTGGATCGTCTTCACTTCCTGGGCTGTAATTTGATACTTTAAATTTGGCTTCACTAACAGTTCGTTAATCTTGAGAAAATCAATTTGATTCATCTGTTGAATGTCAGACTGAATATTTTCCTTACTTTTTCTGGAGTTTTCGTTATTCATTTCTACTTCAATCTTCCCCAGTGCCTCTCAGATATTGCTTTATTCAAATTCTACCAAATTTGATTCTACAGAAGATAGTGTTTCCAGACAAGCCTCCTTTGCCACTTTGGAAAGTTTCTTTCTTTCATCCAGATTTGTTTCCCAAACTTTCAAGGCTATTTCACCGTTTACTTGTTCATAGTGTGAGAAAGGGGCGAGACTAGGGATATTGGATTTCTGCCTCCATATGATGAACTCCTGAAATGTGGATCTAGCCACACATGCATCTTTTTATTTCTCATAAATACTTTTCAGAGAGTTATTTATTGCTTGATAGTATTTCTGAATAGTATCTACCTTTTGATATAGATCCCGCTGGGAAACTTCCAACTTTTCATTGATTTCAGATGCATGTGCTTTGAAGGCAATGATGTCTATTGTTGTGTTCTCTGTTAGGGCCAATTTGGCCTGAAATTGTTCTATCAAACTATCCCGCTGAGTGATCATGCCTTTGCTGGTTTGCGAACTCTGGTAAATCAGCTCGAGTTTATCCTGTAACTGCTTCATCTGATGCTGATAGTTTAATTTGATTTGTTCTATGTCTTGATTCATTCTTCTTCTGACAATATGTTCTGTACTATGTATTTTATTCTGCAATTGTTCCACTAAGAGAGATTTTTGTTGCAGTTGTTTGGTCAGATTGTCCACTGACCATTGGTTGGCAATGGAAAAATCCCCTAGTGAATCTGCAACTTCCTTTGCAAACTCAAGATCATCTTGGTCTTCCCCATCATACACCACTTTTTCCCTTTTAGTGAGTACTCCATCTTTTTGCTGAGATTATCTCTTTACAATAAATTTTTGTTTCTTGTTGAAAAATAAACTTGAGGGAGGCATTTATTAATGCAAGATGGGAGTAAGATCATTTACATGGATGATCTCTAAACTAGGAGTTCCAAAACTGGTTGCTAAAGGGGTTAATGAGGGAATATGAGAGATAATTGTTGTGGAGTTTTTGGGACCTGTTGTGCTTGGGGTGCCAACTGAAGCAACTGGTGTTGAATGGGGAAAAAACTTGTCCCTGGTTCATGAAAGCTTCAAACTGGGCTAATATTTGTTAGTCGTTTAGGCCTAGAAATGATGTTTTTATCTCTTTAAACAACCCATCTGAACTCTTCGAAACTTCTTCAGCTTTGTTTTTAGTGTAGCAACTTGGCTCAGATTCTATGGATTTAGCTTCTTGTGAAGATGGCATGGGCCTTGACTCTCCTTATAAGATCTTAGGAAAATTGTTTCGTCTATCTTTTGGAATCTAATGAAACCAGCTTGTTGGTTAGGAGGCAGAGTTTGAAATGTACTTTGAACTTCTTCATATGATCTAGCTCCCTTGAAAATATCATCATAAGGAGACTCCTCGTGGATGTACCTTTTCAAGTTGTATTGAGCCAAATGATTCTCTACAACTTTATGTGGATCATGTCTCTTGAATTCGATGTCAACTAATTTGACATATTCTAGGGCTACAACCTCAACTTTGGTATGACCAAAATCTAACAATGTAAACATACCAACCTAAATGGGAAAAGTTGTCCATACCTTTTTCTGAGCTGCTTTCAATTCCTTGGTGATACCTCCCACTACTGTTTGGTATGCCACTTCTCTGCACACTAGCCTGTCAGGTAAAAATTGTGGAAGGGCATGAGGGGGAATGAAACAACCAAACACTCTAATGTAGAAGAAGTTCTCCTCAATGTACCAGTTTGCAAGTATGCTTTATTTTCCCATAATCTTCTTTGAAAACCTAGGTGGTGGGTGGCCAAATATAACTATATGAATAGGTACTACTACGCTCTGACATATTTTGTAAAAGAAATATTTATCATTTTATTCCTATAGTTTGGAGTGATAGAAATGTATAGGCTCAACACTAGTCGGGGTCCAAATCCAGTTCATCAAGGGGAATTGGGTCATAAAACAAATGGCATCCATGATATATGCAGAGATGTAAAAAGGAGAAGGTTTCCCTTTTGATTTCAATGATTGATACTCAACGATTTCTTTAGCTAGGTTATCATACAACATTTTAGCCCAATTGAAGGTATAACCCTCGGCCACTTCATTCATTATAGCTACCCACTCAACTGAGAAATGTGCAAGGTTATTTTTCCCAAATAAATGACAAAGCATCATGTATATATATAATATATGAGAATCTAAGGATGTCGTGGAATACATACCATGAACATCGTTCTTGAATTTGTTTGAATGTCCCCACCAGGACTTGATTATATCATGTCCACTCCTGTCGTATTGAATGCATTCTTTTCTTTCAAATTCCAGGAGAAATTTTGCATTGTAAGTATATTTGGATTTAGCAAAAATTTTATACATTACTTGTAATTTCTCCGGTCGAAAAGAGCCAACGAAGGTCTTCTTATGGATGATAATGATTCTGGTTTGAATGTTCGCGTGCTCCAAAGCTGAACTTATCATATCATTGTAGAGTAAAATATTGGGTCGTGTAACAATGTTGTGAAATTCTGATTGTGCTACCAATCTGAGCTTGGCTGAGAAGGACTTGTCATCTTCCTCAACAGAATCGTCTGGACAATTAATAATCTCATGCTCTAAGATATCATAAACCTGCTTCCAAGACTTAATAGTATCTGTAATTCGCGGAGTGGTATCTGATAAAAAATATGTGTTTGGATTAGAATCATCAGCTGATGCATATTGCTTCTTCCCAAATTTGCGTGGTGCCATAATCCTCTAAGAAATCAAATTATCCTTCCTGTCACAAGAGAATCCTATAAGCTCTATACTGCAAGAAAACTTCTAATTGCAAATAGTAAAATGACTTGAAATTCGAAATGTATTATTCATAAAGTCTAGCAATCTTCGTGTTGATTTACTGAAAAAGAAGTTATTAAACATCTAATGGAATTTATTACGTGGTAATTCAAAATATTTATTCAAATCGTTAACTTTAGCCAATCATAAATGAAATTAATACTTCGACGGTTCGACGTTTAGAGGTTTTGAATGAGATAGAGCAGAAATTTCCCGAGGGTCGAATTATCGGAGAAGTTAATCTCTAAATAATCACTTTTGTGTTTTAATTAATCATGCTTTTAAACGTTGTATTATCCTTAAGTATTTCAGAAGTTTGGTATTCGGGGATTTTGAATGAAGTATGATTGAAATCCTCCGATGACCGAATTCCCAAAGTAAATGTTCGAACTGTTATATGAATTTTGGAGCTTCGGAACTCCAGAGCTTCGGAGTTTCGAGAGTTCATTTGTTTTAAAAGTGTGGTTCGTACTTCAATGGTTCGACATTCGGGAGTTTAGTATGTAGCACAAGAGAAATATCCCAAAGCTCAAAATTGCGAAGTGATTAATTAACACTTAATCATGATTAATTAAAGTTATTAAATCTTTTATTAACTCTTTAAAACACTTTTCCTTTTTTGTAATATTTATTACTTCGAAGATTTGTGAACTCAATCTTTGTTTAAACTCCTAAAGGGTAATCTCCTAGAGTTATTTGGCAGAGATGCCATCATTCTTGGTGACATGTCAAAAAAGGAGGAGTGACATGTGTCACTTGAAATGGAATGTATAATCTGACACAAATGTTAAAAATAAGTGCCACGTGTCAACCCCAAAAAAGATTAGAAGACACATTTTCCTATGACTCATTTGTAAGTCCTTTTAGAAATTATCACGAGGAAGTGTCTTCAGGACTTCTTAGATTAAGGGGTTTTGCGTTTTAGATTTCTTGGAACTCTTGAACTGCGAAGCTCTGAAGTGTCTGTTAAAACATTTTCTTTTAAAATTCAAGCGGCTTTTGTATTTCGGAGATCACAAGAACCGTTTGATTAAATAATACAACTCATCGACGGGTGTTATTGTAAGCGCTTTATTAATATACAACGACCAATGAATTTATTTTAAATTAAAAGGTAATTTCCTAAGTTTTTTTCTTTTTTGTAAAATTTTATTTCTAAGAGGTAAAAACAAAAGAATAAAAATTGAAAATTATAAGTGTTCTAACATAGGCTCCATCTGGGGATTGTGGCTCCCTGTGAGACACGAAAGAACATTAGGCCAAGTGCCTTTATTGGGTAAATGGAGCCATTATTGATTTTTTGAAAAACATTTTCTGATTTTATTTAAGAATTAATCATACATAGAAAAAATGAACTCATCCAAATCCAAAATATTTAAAACATACTTAATGATTGATCTCAAGTTAGGCTACTAAAAATTTCCTTTTCTTAAAATTGATTTCATAATTGTTTAAGATAATCAAAATAATTTTAACTAAAATATCAGGCTCTGGCCGATTTTGTTCGCTTCAAGGTTAAGCAAATGTAATGTATTTATCTAGGGAATCACTAGTTGGTTCAGGATGTAAATATCACTGGAAAAATAACTAGATAACATAGTATGATATATAGATATGTATGACAACCTTACATATATCATAGATATTTCTTCACTACCAACGAGCCTGTTCAATACCCTGGTGAAGTTATTTGCTTCTCCCATTGAATTTCCTTTCACCACTTCTATTAACGAATTTTTATTTCACTGAGATGAGGGCAATCAATAAATGAATTTCCTTTCATCATCTCTTTTGGACAATATGGGGGCAATCAAATTATGAATTTCCTTTCACCATCTGTTTCATATTTTAACATTTAGAAGTGGGGGAAATCAATTTGTATGAAACATACAAGGGATGATATCTGTTTAAAATCTTTAAACTGAAAAAGGAGGCCTGTCAACAATTTTAAGAATACTCTAAAACTAACTTTTTTCCAATTTTCAATACACCTTTTCCTATAGGAGAAATATTTTGGGGATTTAAATCTTTTTAGGGATAAACATTGAGTGATTTTGTTAGTTTAAAATCTGATATTAGAGCTAAAATTATCAGGATTAGCCTAGACATACTTTTTCAATTAAAATCAAAGGAACACAAAGATTTTCGCCTAATCTTGTTTTGAAAATATGCTTTTGGGTTTTTAGAGTCAAGGCAAGTCTCTTTATTTCTATGAAGACTAAAATGATGTGAAAGGAGAAGGAAAATATGAAGTGGATAGAACTTGGGGAGAGCCAAAAATAACTAAATCAAGGATTCAGAGGATCTGAATAAAAAATGTCCTAATCCCACACAAGTTTGCATATTACGTTCATACTTCTTTCGAGTTTATTTATTATTATTTTTTTTATCTCAGAGATGACTTTAAAATGTATCAATATGACACTTCAAGTTATAATTTTATACATCTCTGATTTTTAGATCAGGTGACAATATCATCATGAGAAAATCTTCCTTCACATTTATTTCATTTTTTTTTAATTTTTTTATTCAAACTATAAGAAGAGTAGGAACTCATACTTTATTTTCCTTTTGAATTTTCAGCAAGGAAAATTATTTATTTATCACCTGTTTTTAGAGAAATCAAATGCTTGAAAGACGAGTGTGGAGTTTTTATTTAGCCCCATCTCCTCCTCAACAAGATCTATTCTACAAAAGGAATGAAATACAAAATATTAGATAATCATGTAGAATATAGTTGATACATGATGAAGATGCTTTTTTATTTTTCTTTTTCTAAATATATATATTTTTAAATGAAGTCAAGCAATCATAATTTTATTGAAAATATTTACAACAAGGGATCAATTGAATTAGATAATTTACAAAAAGAAAAAAAAATGGAAAATTAAAATTGCCAATGTCAATCCAATCCGATATATACAATGGAAATCTGAAAAGTAACTACTGCATGAAATGTTTTAAATAACGCCCATTGATAGGGGCCTCAATAATCTCTCCATTAATATTTTCAAGCAAAAATGAGTTTTTTCCCTCAGCAACTGCAATTTTGAAGGGCCCGAACCAGAGATGATCGAATTTCCCATGTTTCCCTACATATTCGTTTCTAGCTTCTCATTTTAAAACTAAATCACCAAGATGAAACTCCCTGTCTTTAGATTTCTTATCGAAAAGGGATTTCATGTTATCCTAGTATTTTTGGAGCTTATCATCCACTTCTATTATGTTTTGTTAAACTTCAATGATTTGATTTATTCTTCTTGTAATATCGTTTGACTCTTCATTTGCATCCTGCTAGAGTTTCATCACAGGAAGAGTGAGATTAATAGGAAGAATAACATTAGTAACATAAACTAATTGGAATGGAGACATACCAATATATTTCTTGGTGCCAATTCTGTTTTCCCATAAGGCATATTTTAAGTGTATATGCCAAGCTTT
>ML782690.1:189231-256887 GCA_009831015.1 Picea engelmannii | reverse complement strand
TTGCAATAGATTTAAAAGCTTGAGCATTATCAATATTTATTTTTCTAGGACAACCAAATCTTGCTAGGACGTTTTCTTCCAAAAACTTTATCAGTACTGAATCTGTAGCATTTTGATTTGGAATGGCTTCAACTCATTTCGTAAAATAATCAGTAGCGGTCAAAATCTATCTATGTTGAGCACTTGATTGTGGATAAATTTATCCAATGAAATCTAGGCCCCATTGTTGGAAAGGTTCTTCATCTTTTATTGGGATTAAAGGTAAGGCAAGAAGATTTTGCTTACCAACAAGTAGTTGGCATGAATTGCAAGCTCTGACCCTTGCATTCACATCGATAAATAATTTCGGCCAATAATATTCTGCCCTTAAAATTTTGTAAGTTGTTGCTCTCCAGGCATGATCTCCTCCGCATACTCCATGAAATTCATCAATGACACCTTCTATTTCGGATTCTATAAGGAAACATAATAGGAAACCCAGAGGGTATTTCCAGTATAACTTGCCACCAATAATGCAATACTTAATTGCATGTAGCTTTAAAGTTCTTGCTTTAGAAGGAGTCATGTCATTTGGACATTGAAGAGTAAGGAGGTATGTAACAATATCACTGTACCAGGATGAGGAGGAAAACTTATCTTCAATCTGAATAATAGGTGCTTGATCATCAATATCCTCTATATCTAGAAGAGAATCATGAGACTCGAAGTTATTTATTCCAAGAGCTCTGAAATTTGATTTGACTAACAACCTTTCCAGACCTTGAACTTTCACTAGTTTGGTTGGTTTAACTTCTAAATCAAACTCTTGAATTTTATCTAACCATATACCTCTTCTTCCATCGTTGTCTGGTTGAATCAAGATATCTTTAATTGCATTTGTTGGTATATAAGCAATTATTTTTGAGTGCAAGACATATGTTCGGAAAGCTTTGAGAGCCTTCACCATCGCATAAGTTTGTTTTTCAAGAATGTCATATATTAGCTACACATATCTGAGGCTTTTTCTAAAAAAGGCTATGGACTGTTCAAATCCCTCTTTGTTTTTCTGAAGGAGCACTGCTGCAATAGTATGTTCAGATGCAAAGGAGAAGATTAAGAATTCTTTTGTATAGTCAGGACTTACCAATACCGGTGCTTCTCCTATGGATTTCTTAACACGTTTGAAGGATGATTTTGCTTCTGCAGTCCATTTTACCTCGTTGTCCTTATTTAGCATATATGTAATCAATTTGATTATTTCAACAAAATTAGGAATAAATCTCCTCAAAAAAATTATTTTCGCTAAAAAATATTGAATCTCTTTTCTATTTCTAGGAATATTAATTAGATCAATTGCTTTAACTCATTTAGGATCAACTTTAATTCCATGTTTTGAAACTATATTCCGTAAAATTTTACCTTCATGCATGGCAAAATGTGATTTTTTTGGGTTTAGAGACAAACCAAATTTTCTGCATTTGTCAAAAGTTTGTCTGAGGTGCACCAAATGTTCTACATCAGAGTTAGAAAAAACTATCAGATCATCCAGATAAATAACAACAAACTTATCTCTCTCACCAATGAATGCGATATCCATTGCTCTCTGGAAAGTTTCTCTTGCATTCATTAAACCAAAAGGCATTTTATCATTCATAAAAGTTCTGCATGGAGTAGTAAATGCAGTCTTTTCTCTATCATCTTCATGAACAACAATTTGATTGTATCTAGAGAAACCATTGATCATAAAAATTCGGTTAGCCCTTACCACTTTCTCTAAAACATGATCCAGTTTTGGGATGGGGTAGTTATCTTTAAGAGAAGACCGATTTAGGTTCCTAAAATCAACACAGAGTCTTATTTCTCCGTTATTCTTCCTAACAGGGACCAAATTAGCCACCCATTCAGAGTATCTGAGGGGAACAATGATTTTTGCATCAAGGAGTTTTTTAACCTCCTTTTATATTACTGACAGAAGAATTGGGGTTATTTGTCTAAGATTTTGCTTGAAAGGCTTAAAACCATGTTTTAAGGGAATCTTATGCTCAATAAACATTAGTATCATAGGTTTTTAAATCTTCGTAAGACCATGCAAAAACATCTTTATATTTTTTAAGTAACTCAACATATTTACTCTTTATTTGAGTCGAAAGATATTTAGATATTTTGACCATATTAGGATTTTCTTTTGTTCCTACTTTACAATCTTCAACTTCTTCAGGTTGAGGTCACAAAGTAGACTTTAAAGGTATATCATCCTGGTCAAAAAAACTTTCTAAAGGGATAATACCTCTGGAAATTTGGTTGTTTTTAAGTAAGAGCATTTGGTGATTTGCAATTTTATCTTGGAACTTTTCTGGGTTTTCTCCTTCTTGCATAATCTAGGCAGGATCACTATGATTTTCTTGATCAATGTGGGTCTCATAAAACTCATCTACCATTTCCAAAAACTTCTTGATTTGTTCATCATATTCAAATAATTTCTAGTGTTGAACATTGTTTGGAATCAAAGGTCTATGTATCATCTCAATATGGTACTTTAGCTTCAAAACAATAGGTGGTATGAAAGTTGCAACGACTTTGGCTAAAGAGTCAACTTATTGATTTTGCATTCTGGGAATATAGTGGATGTTAAAATACCAGAACAAATTCTCTATGATATCCCCGACACAATTTCTATACGACCTCAATCTCGGATGCTTAGCTTGGTATTGTTGTTTTATTTTTTTTACAATTAGCTCAACATCACCATAAAATATCAAATGTTTGATTTTTAGTTTTCTTGCAGCTTCTAATCCTAAAACTAAAGCTTCGTATTCACACACATTATTGGTATAATCAATAATCCATTGTAATCTACAATAGAAAGGAATATAATACTCATCACCTGGTGCAACAAATAAAACTCCAGCTCATGCTCCTTCACAAGATGAAGCACCATCAAATAACATTTTCCACATCCCGTCTCTAACATTTATATTTTTCTTTGAAAATCTATTTTTGATTTTCTTCTTCTATACATTATTCAAAATCATCATCTCTAGATATAATACGATTGCCTAGATCTTGATCAACAACATAGACTGGCTAGTTATTAGGGTTTTGAGGGTCACTTACAATATAAGCCAGTCTAGTTTCTCTATACAATCGGGTAATCTTTCCACCAAAAATTGGAATTGTAGCATACATCATGTCTAGTTGGACTAATCCTCCTAACTTGGCACCCACAGATCTGGATAAAAGCATGTTATACTTGGCAGGAACGTCAACAACAACCACATCCATAAGAATACTTTTCACAGGAACCTGAGCAAGATTTACAACTAAATCTTTAATCATACCCAGACACTTAACCTTTCTAGAATCAAAATAATATAAATCTTGATAAGGTTTGGTAATTTGAAGGCCCAATTTCTTCATGATAATCTTAGGCATCAAATTATGCGAAGCTCCTGAGTCTAACATGCAATTGTGTAGTAAATGATTGTGCACAGTCAGTGTAATATATAAAGGAAAAGAAAAATATTTACTATTTTCAATGTGTGGTCCAAACATGATTGTAGGTTTTTCATCCTACAAATTGATAACATCAGCTTGACATTCAACATCAGAAAAATTTATTACTTTTGCGATTTTCTTTTTATAGATCGGATTTATAGCGAGTTCAACTAGAAGCATTAGAATTTTAATTTTATTAAGTTCGTTTTCTAGATTGAAAGTTCCAATTGGGTTTTCAATTTCCCTGGTCTGAACTTCGACTTCTTAGTCTATACAACTTTCGTTTCAACTTGCTTTTCTCGAGCAACTTGCATTTTAGTTGATGGTTTTGTAACTTCTGCGTCATTCGTTTTGTTTCAAGATAATATCTTTTTTGGTGGAGTATTTATAAAACTTTTTTCTCTTGGCCTTAAATCATATTTATGTTGGAAAATGACCATTATTGAATCAGTGAGACCTTTGTATGTAGAGTCTCCCAAATTGTTGATATTTTCATCATCATTAAATAGAGATTCCAGATCCAAAGATTTCTCATAAAACTGTTTGGTTAGGTGAGGCTCAAGATCATCATCACTGAGGTTTTTTAGATCCTCATCCAATTCATCATAATCTTTCACCTCATCTATGTGTATGAGATTCTTAGTTTTAAAAGGAGCTTGAATCTTTTGTTCCTCATTTATTTCCCCTGAATTTATTTCTAACATATGGATCAAGTTTGGATTTTTCCATTTCCATCTTGGAAATTTTGTTTGATAAGTCTTTAATAATTTTTTCCATCTCATCCATTTTTTCCTCTGAAGAAATTTTTCCAGATCCAAAGGGTCGTGCTTGTTCTTTAAAACGCCTGGGTTCTCTTGTTCCCATATCAACTTTAGTTTTCAACTTTCTGTATGCCATCATATTGGGGTCAATCTATATAGAATCATCTTGCATCCTTTCTAAAGTAGTGGATCTTCTTTCTCTCAAAAGTAGAGTGAAATCAAAATCAAAATCCCCTGCAAAAGTGACTTTTGCAGTTGGTTGAGAAGGTTTAACTTCATCTGGGATCTTATGATAAAGTTTATTAAATATTTGAATAAATTATAGGAATGATTCAAATG
Source organism: Picea engelmannii (assembly GCA_009831015.1). NCBI lineage: Eukaryota > Viridiplantae > Streptophyta > Pinopsida > Pinales > Pinaceae > Picea > Picea engelmannii. Next base: position 252,313 of record ML782690.1, on the reverse strand, counting down.
TTTAGTTTCTCAAGGCTCCGAATTCGGTTAAGTAATATAGATGATATTTTTTCTCACCCCGTTGCCTTAAGAAGGAAGTTTCTAGATCATTATATGATAGTATAGAATCCACTAGAAGTCCTCTAAACCAAGTTCTTACATGTTCTTCAAAAGTTTGTACTAACATTCTCATGTAAACATCTTTGTGCCCAATACCAAGGATATCAACAAATTGATCAAAAAATACTATATTCTTTGTTGTTGTTAAATCCCCTTCACCCGTGAATTTAGGGAGTCTCTTCATGTAATTTTCTGGTAAATCATGTAGGATAGCAGGAAGTACTAAAGGAGCATATCTAGCAGTGACCTTGGAAAAGACCCTTAGGGGTTGAACTGGTATATTTTCTTGTCCACCGGAACCTACACCTCCGACACCTCCAGCACCAACAGCTCCAGCAATTACCATTGAAATTCTAGGAGATGAAATTCGAGGACTAAACATGAGATTATCAAAAACTTCAAAATACTGATCTACTGAACTTTTGACTACTTCGGGATGGTGTGAACTAAGTTCAGAGAAATGATCATAAGGATATGGAAGATCTAAATGAGGGGGAAAAAGAGAACTTGAACTTGGTCTCTCAGATTTACCAGATGCATAGATAGGAGAAGTAATAGGGGATGAATCTGAGTATAAAAGTAATCTTCAGGGTTTTTGGAAACATAAACTTTTAGTTTGGGAAGAGAAAGAATCAGATGTGTACAAATGATAGTATGGATTGAAATGGACTCTTTGTTTTCGATGGTAAAAGTATCTATCAATGTGTTGGCACAGGGCCAGACCCAGGGTTCAATGCTCAAGAGAGCACCAAGAAATCCCTAACTACCAACCCTTTCAGCAACACCTGTGAAGTAGATGAAGTCTCACCCAAGGTAGAGGAAAGGGTGGTTGCATGACTCAGGTGTCTGCAACCTTAGCTAGGACACAAATATGTGATTATCTTGCTTACATCACACTTAGCATCAGTTATTCCTTAACATACATTCATTAATACACTTCGCCTAAAGCACAAAGCATCATAGTGAATACTTATACTAAGAATGATTCAATACTTATCTACAAAAATATAGGTTAGATTCAACAGATCAAGCACTAAGCATCTTATATATCAGATCTAACGTTCATTCATATATCATCAGCATAGAGCATAACTCGATCTACTTAATTGCATCAAGCACTTAGCCAAGAAACATATAAATACATAATCGCGAAGCACAAAGCACTATACACACAGTTACCGTGGTTCACCCCCACCCTGGGGCTACGTCCGCAAAGTCTTCTTTATATTATCTTGGTCAAGTAGTTACAACACAAAGCTTCAATGACCCTTACTTCGCACAGGAAAAAATATCTACGCATCTCGCTAGATCCTTCTTCCTTGCTCTTCAACACAAGACTACAACAACTTGCACTTAGCTTTCCAATCTCATGAACAGAGCACTCTAAGATACATCCGATCACACAGATCTAGTTACTAGCACTAAGCTTTCAGTTATACATCACATAGATTCACTACATTACTATTACTACTTCTTACTATATTTACATTGGCTATTTATAGAATACAAAATGGGCCTAAACATGGGTAAACCCATGGGTCGACATCCCTTTCCCGTTACATCAACCAGAAACCCTAAAATGGACCTAAAAATAGGTCTTGCTTCCTTAATTTCTGCTTCGCGTTGCGCTCCATCTTTGGTAAGCTGTCGCAGTCCCCAAAAGTGGTCAAGTATGACCAAGTACTCTTCAAAACTTGGTCAAGGGCCAACACAATGAAATAGGGGTGGTCTGGACAATCTCAAATTTTATTTCACGAATAATTCCTTTTGGAGTTTCTAATTTAACTTCAGATTTACTTGTTGATGCTTCCGCAGAATGAATTTTTTTATATTTTTCTTTAAGACTTAGTTCTTCAGTGAGAATCTTAACATTAAATTGCATAACCCTAGGTTGGTAGATCTTACCTGTTGATGCAAATTTTTTTTTGAGATATCCCTTCAGTTTCAACATTTTTTCAGGATCCGAAACTGGATTAGTTTGCTTTTCGTCTGGGTTTTTCCCGGTATTTTCTCGATTGAATGCCAGCTTTGCCTACATTGGAGTCGCCAGGTGAAATATCAAGTGAACCTTATCAGGTATTCAATCTTTTTTCACCATCAAAGACCAAAATTAACTTTGTCATTCTCCCAGGGAAAAAATGATTTCATTTCTCTATTCCCCGCCAACGACGCCAAAAATATGTTGTTCCTGAGATTGATTCTAAGGCTCAAAGAATAATTTCAGGCATAAGAGTTTTAAATGGAATGTTTTTATAAGAGATTTATTCTACCTTTAGTTTTCTGAGAAATAATCTTTAAACGAAATTTATGATAAGAAAATACAGAGGTTGTATCTCGTTATCTGAGTCGTAATTATAATTTCAAATGATGTAGAAATGATTGACAAAACTGTTAAAACAAAGCTAGGTATCAATTATAGATAAGTCTCACCTTTTTTGCAGTAGAAGAAAAGTAGAAGATGTACCCTTTAAAGGACATTAAGAATGCAGTAATTCACACAGGTCACAGGTCTTGTTTTTACTCATAGTAATAATAGAGAAAAACTGTTATTGAATGAAATTCTGATATATTATGATCACATCAGATGTATTACTAAATTGTAATCATTCACTCTTCAAGAAATACAAAAAACAATTAATAAGAGATGGAAACATAGAGGAAGCACTTAACTCAAATGGAATGAAAATTAGAATCTCTGTCTGCACTTGTATTAATATTCAAAAAAATTCTCTCTTTTACATTAGGCTAGAAGTAGCCTTGAATAGATCTAAAATATATGTATTTATACAAAATTGTCTTGACTAAAAGTAGTTGGACTTTCCACAATATCTTCTCTAAAGATAAAATACAATCCGAACGAAAAACATAATGTAGATATTGTTGAGTTTTGATTTGATGTGATGGCGCATCATATGTTCCGTCATTTTCTCCTAGATGCACTCGCTTTCCTTTGTTCATTGAATTGGGTACACATGTCCATCAAGGCTACCACAAACCTTGAAGGTTCAATTTTCTCATTCAATTCAAAGGAAAACATCCTCTTTTGTACTAGTGGCAGCTTTTCTTGGATCTTCTTCACTTCATGGGTTGTAATTTGATACGTTAAATTTGGCTCACCAACAACACGTTAATCTTGAGAAAATCAATTTGATTCATCTGTTAAATGTCAGATTGAATATTTTCCTTACTTTTTCTGGAGTTTTCCTTATTCATTTCTACTTCAATCTTCCCCAATGCCTCCGAGATATTATTTTCTTCAAATTCTACCAAATTTGATTCTACAAAAGATAGTGTTTCCAGACAAGCCTCCTTTGCCTCTTTGGCAAGTTTCTTGCTTTCCTCCATATTTGTCTCCCAAACTTTCAAGTCCATTTCACCCTCCACTTGTTCATATTGTGAGAAAGGGTCGAGACTGGGGATATTGAATTTCTGCCTCCATATGATGAACTCCTGAAACTTGGATCTAGCCACACATACATCTTTTTCTTTCTCATAAATAATTTTCAGAGAGTTATTTATTACTTGATAGTCTTTCTGAATAGTATCTACCTTTTGATATAGATCATGCTAGACAACTTCCAACTTCTCATTGATTTCAGATTCTTGTGCTTTGAAAGAAGTGATGTCTATTGTTGTGTTCTCTGTTAGGGCCAATTTGGCCTGCATCTGTTCAATCAAACTATCCCGCTGAGTGATCATGCATTTAATGGCTTGCAAACTCTTGTAAATCAACTCGATTTTATCCTGTAACTACTTCATCTGATGATGACAGTTTAATATGATTTGTTGTATGACTTGATTCATTATGCTTCTGACAATCTGTTCTGTACTATGTATTTCATTTTGTAATTGTTCCACCAAGAGAGATTTTTGTTGCAGTTGTTTGGTCAAATTCTCCACTGACCATTGGTTGGAAGTGGAAAAATCCCGTAGTTAATTTGCAACCTCCTTTGCAAACTCAGGATCATCTTGGTCTTTCCCATCATACACCACTTTTTACCTTTTAGTGACTACTCCATCTTTTTACTGAGATTATCTCTTTACAATAGCTTTTTGTTTCTTGCTGAAAAAGAAACTTGAGGGAGGTATTTCTTTAAGCAAGATAGGAGTAAGATCATTTACATGAATGAGCTCTGAACTAGGAGTTCCAAAACTAGTCGCTGAAGGGGTTAATGAGGGAATATGAGAGATAATTGTTGTGGAGTTTTCTAGACCTGTTGTGCTTGGGGTGCCAACTGAAGCAACTGGTGTTGAATGGGGAAAAACTTGTCCATGGTTCATGAAAGATTCAAACTGGGATAATATTTTTTGATCGTTTATTCCTAGCAATGATGTTTTTATCTCTTTAAACAACCCATCTGAACTCTTCAAAACTTCTTCAGCTTTGTTTTTAGTGGAGCTGTTAGAAAAAGATTTGCCTCACCCTATGCAATCTTGAAGAGAGGGCCTTATTACATTTCCCTATGCAGACTTACTTTCCCTGATTAATGAATCCAGAGACAAAAATAAATATTTTTCCACTTGTACACACCTTGCAAGTTATACAACATGTGTATACGCTGGCTGCTCCACTACAACCTATGTACATCGGGATTTGTGCCAGAACATAAAAAATAAATGTCAGGTTTCCATGTGACGACAGAAGATCTCCAATCCTTGGCCTTCCATATACTGGAAACTTTTCGACTCGGTCCTTCAGTTGCATTTTGAAGGATATAAAGAAGCCAATTCCGAGCTATGGAAAATAAGAGAGAATTCAACTTTGAGAGCAAAGTTACTTAGGAGAAATTATTACTTCATTATTGAGTCTGCATCCCTTTTTTGTTTAAGTCTGAACACAGTGTTCAGCTCCCAAGATCCTCCCTTATTGATGGAGAACCTCTTTGTCTCCCTTATATGAGCTTGTCTTTTGTGGAGGATTGAAGTGGTGGAGGCCTAGTTGGAAGGAACTCGGTTTCTTGGTTTCAAATCATGCCGATACAGAAGTCTGTAATGTTTTCACTGCTGCTGGTCATTTATTAATAGAAATAATCCTTTCCCGTCCAATTTATATCTTGCAAATATATGTATTATGATCTATGGGCATGTTTGCTTTGAATATTAATGGATTATGATATCTAATGTGCTAACCTGGTATATTATCACTATATGCTTGCTTTTCTTGTTTGTTGATAACTTGTTGCAGGTATAAAGTTTTGGGTCGAAGTGCTCAACGGTTGACATCATCAAACGTTTGGACGAGGTAGGCCTCTTTCTTACCTCCTTTGCACATTAATTTATATAGCATATGTTGGAATTAAGTCAATTTCTACAGTCACTCCTATTTGTTGTGGTTCACCCTAGCCATAGAAAGATTTTCCTCGTAACAGGAGCAACTTGGCTCAGATTATGTGGATTTAGCTTCCTGTGAAGATGGCATGGGACTTGAATATCCTTGTAAGATCTTAGAAAAAATGTTTTGTCTATGATTTTGGAAGCTGAGGAAACCAACTTGTTGGTCAAGAGGTAGAGTATGGAATGTACTTTGAACTTCTTCATAGGATCTAGCTCCCTTGAAAATATCATCATAAGGAGACTCCTCGTGGATGTACCTTTTCAAGTTGTATTGAGCCAAATGATTATCTAAAAATTTATGTGGATCATGTCTCTTGAATTCGATGTCAAATAATTTGACATATTCCAGGGCTATAGCCTCGAATTTGGTATGACCAAAATGTAACAATGTAAACATACCAACCTGAATGGGAAAATTTGGCCATACCTTTTTCTAAGCCACTTTAAATTCCTTGGTGATACCTCCCGCTACTACTTGGTATGCTACTTATTTACACACCATACTGTCAGGTAAAAATTAAGGAATGGCATGAGGGAGAATGGAACAACCAAACACTCTAATGTAGGATAAGTTCTCCTCAATGTTCCAGTCTACAAGTGTGCCTAAGTTTCCCACAATCTTCTCTGAAATCCTGGGTGGTGGGTGGCCATATATAGCTATATGGATAGGTACCACTAAGCTCTGATAGATTTCATAAAACAAATATTCAACATTTTATTCCTATAGTTTGGAGTGATAGAAATGTATAGGCTCAACACTATTCGGGGTCCAACTCCATTTCATCAAGGGGAATGGGGTCATAAAACAAATGTCATCCATGATATATGTAGAGATGTAAAAAGGAGCATGTTTCCCTTTTGATTTCAATGATTGATACTCAATGATTTCCTTAGCCAAGTTATCAGACAACATTTTAGCCCAATTGAAGGTATAACCCTCGACTACTTCATTCATTATAGCTACCCACTCAACTGAGAAATGTGCAGGGTTCTTTTTCCCAAATAAACGACAAAGTATCATGGCTATATATAATATATGAGCATCTAAGGATGCCGTGGAATACATACTATGAGCGTCGGTATTGAATTTTTCCAGATGTCCCCACCAGGACTTGATTATATCATGACCACTCCTGTTGTATTGAATGCATTGTTTTCTTTCAAATTCTAGGAAAAATGTTGCATTGTAAGTATATTTGGGTTTAGAAGAAAGTTTATACATTACTTGTAAGTTCTCTGGTCGAAAAGAGCCGACAAAGGTCTTCTGATGGATGATAATTCTTTTGGTTTGAATGTCGACGTGCTCCAGAGCCCAACTTATCATATCATTGTAGGGTAAAATATTGGGCCGTGCAACAATCTTGTGCAATTCTGACTGTGCTAGCAATCTGAACTTGGATGAGAAGGACTCGTCATATTCCTTGGAAGAATCGTCTGGACAGTTTATAATCTCATGCTCTAGGATATCATAAAATGGCTTCCAAGACTTAATAGTATCCATAATTTGCGGAGTGGTATCTGATAGAACATTTGTGTTTGGATTAGAATCATCAGGTGATGCATCTTGCTTTTTCCCAGGTTTGCGACCATAATCCTTTGAGAAATGAAATTATACTTCCTGTAACAAGAGAAGTCTGTAAGCTCTATACTGCAAGAAAAATTCTAATTGCAAATGGTAAAATGACTTGAAATTTGAAATTCTTTATTCATAAAGTCTATCAATCTTCGTGACGATTTACTGACAAAGAATTTATTAAAAATCTAATGGAATTCATTACCTGGCGATTCAAAATATTTATTCAAATCGTTAACTTTAGCCAATCATAAATGACATTAATACTATGACGGTTCGACGTTCATAGGTTTTGAATGAGATAAGGCATAAATTTCCCGAAGGCCAAATTCCTAGAGAAGTTAATCTCTAATTAATCACTTTTTTGCTTTAATTAATCATGATTTTAAACATGGTATTATCCTTAAGTATTTTGAAAGTTCGATATTTGGGGATTGTGAATGAAGTATGATAGAAATCCTCTGAAGGCCGAATTCCTGAAGTAAATGTTCGAACCGTGATATGAATTACAGAGCTTCGAAAATCCGGAGCTTCGAAGCTCCGGGAGTTCATTTGTTTTAAAAGTATGGTTTGTACTTCGACGGTTCGAAATTCGGGAGTTTAGGATGTAGCACAAGAGAAATCTCCTGAAGATCGAAATTGCGAAGTGATTAATTAACACTTAATCATGATTAATTAAAGTTATTAAATGTTTTATTAACTCTTTAAAACACTTTTACTTTTTTGTAATATTTATTACTTCAACGCTTTGATACTTCAGTGATTTGTGAACTCAATGTTTTTTTAAACTCCCGAAGGGAAATCTCCCAGAGTGATGTGGCAGATATGACGTCATTCTTGATGACATGTCAAAAAAGGAGGAGTGACACATGTCACTTGATATCGAGTGAATAATTTGACACAAATGTTAAAAATAAGTGCCACGTGTCAGCCCCTGAAAAGATTAGAAGACATGTGTCCTATGACTCATCTGTAAGTCCTTTTAGAAATTGTCATGAGGAAGTATCTTCGAGATTTTGTAGATTTGGGGTTTTTACGTTTTAGATTTATTGGAACTCCCGAAGTGCGAAGCTTTGAAGTGTATGTTAAAGATTTTTATTTTAAAATTCGAGCGGCTTTTATATTTCAGAGATCACAAGAAATATTTGATAAAATATTACAACTCATCGACGAGTGTTATTGTAAGTGCTTTATTAATATATAACGACCAATGAATTTATTTTAAATTAAAAGGTAATTTCCTACGTTTTTTGCTTTTTAGTAAAATTTTATTTCTAAGAGGTAAAAACAAAAGAATAAAAATTGAAAATTATAAGTGTTCTAACACATTGGATGTTGTGGTACATACTTAAGGCATGCTTGGTAATGTTGGTACTTGGTTGAGGCACATCATTAATGATATAGTACAGGTTTTGGTACATGGTTGATGCATGCTATCGTATAGGTTGACGATGGTATATCAATGACAGTGATAGTGACAGGTTGATGTGACAGTGATGTGACAATGACAATGATAGGTTGATGTATCAGTGACAGTGGCAGTTACAATATCGGTGGTAGTGATGGGTTGAGTCTACACTTATATTTCATGGTGTAAGGATGGGGCAAGGAAAGGGGGTTGTAGCCTCCTTCCGATTAGAGCTAGAGAACATAGGGAGTTGGATCTTCCTTTAGGTTGGATCCTGTAAATTAGGGGGTTGTAGCCTCCTTCTGGTTGGAGCTGGAGAACATGGGGAGTTGAAGCTTCCTTTAGGTTGGAGCCTCCTTCTAGTTGGAGTTGGAGAATTCAGAGTTGTATCTTACTTCCGGTTGGAGCCTGTAAACAAAGGGTTGGAGCCACCTTCTAGTTGGTGTTGGAGAATTGGAAAGTTGGTGCTTCCTATGAATGTAATATTGATATATATTAGAAAACATTACATGGTTTTCTCCTTTTTGGGTTTCCACGTAAAATCTGGTGTATTGTGTATCTGTGGTTGTTTATTATGCACTGATTAATGATATTGTTTATGATGCAATAATATATTGAATGCATAAGTGATGAACTATTCAATACTCCTCATAAAGTTGAAGTTTATATATTGTGATTGAAAGTGGTAAAAAGTGTTCATACTGATTCACCCCCTCGCTCAGTATTTCAACATAGAAGTCTGTTATCTCCTCAAATAAATCAATTGAGTTTTTTCATTTTAAGTGATAGGATGTCTTTTAAAAATACTTTTAAAATTTTTTAAAGCTCATTTCTCAAATCTTTATGCATTTAATAAAGTTAAAATAAACTTTGGTTTAGTTTTTATTTGATCTAATTCAAATCTCAGGTTTCGGTGGCTTAGGCGAACATTTCGATTGTTCATTAGCCATCGAAAGACTTAGATTTCGGTAGCTTAAACAAAGGAATTCAAGGCTATTTTAGCCATCGAAATCGCAGAAGAGGGGAAAGAGTCAACACGTCCTTTCACACGTTTCAACCATCGGGATTGAAGTTCTATAATTGAAATAAGCCACCGAAAAGACAGGAGAATGAACCGTTCACGACCGAGAGTTGATCTCTGTATGATATAAGTGAATCTTTTCAAATTGTTGTATCATCAAGCCATATGCTTACATACTCTCCATCATTACAATTATTGAACATGATTGCTACAAATCACCAACCGTTCTACCGCATCCCTTGTAATCAGTGCCACATTCTAAAGCTCGCCTCAGTTTTCTCATTTCTATCACAGCTGAGCCGAATCTCCCTAACTATACGCTGTGTAACTCTCCCATGAAATCCGTTTCTTCGATAATAAGTGAATAGAAGCATTATGGAAGATGAAGAAAGGAGTGTCAACCCTGAGGAAAGAGCTCGATGACATCAGTTACCTGGAAACACACCTGGAGGTATGTCAACTGTTCAGGGATGCAAGGTGTTATAATTTTTGCAAAAAATTACAGAGTTCTCATCAACAGGTGGCAGAGGCCTATGCCCTTAATTTCGATGGAAAGAAAACAATCATAGTTCGAGATGAATTCGAGATAGATGAAGCCCTCATAGTTGAAGTGACAGAGCTTCCCAAGATTGGAGAAAAATGGTTTAAAACTACTGTCACTAAGAATGTTGAATTCAGGTCTTATTTGAAACCAGAACACAAGGGTTTGATATGGAAGAAAGATATTCCTGTTTTTTTCCTTGAAGAGAAATGGAAACAGTTACTAAAAGCCATAATGATTTATATAACTTGTGAAGGGCGATATAACAGAGTAATGATTTACCATTTTAAACTCATAAATCATTTGACTGGTAGAAACCCACTCAATATACCCTATTTTCTCCATAGAATCTTATCCAAAATGGCTCATCAAGTCAAGGCCAAGCCCAATAAAGTTGCACGTAGATTATCCCACCACAGTCTGATTAAACTTTTGGTTTGTGAGTTGTTGCAAAGAAGAGGAAAAGAGTGGAATTACTTCTTGTTCTGGAATGATTTCCAGATTGAGATACAACCAGAGGGTTAAAAGAGTCCTCATTCCAAGAAGTCTTCTACTCCCATAAGTAGAAAGAGGAGGATGAGAGCTATCTCTCCAACTCTAGTTAATCAACCCTCTCCTTCCTCTAAGCTTGATAAAACTAAGAAGAAATTAATTTTCAACAGTGAAAAAGAAAATGCCAAAGAATCCCCAGTGAACAAAAGAATTCTTAATATTCCTTACACAGACTCGAAGGATGAAGAGCACCAGATTGAAATAGGGCACGAGGATTCAATTCCTAGAGGGCGTGAAAATTCTGTCTTTGTAGATATATACACAACAAGTTATGAAGACCTTCCATCACCTACATCTCAAGAAGAACAAGAACCACAAATTCCAGATGCCTCATCTTGCAAACGAGTGAAGCAGAGTAAATCAAAGGAAATCAAGAAGCTTAAGAAGAAGTTAGATGAGCAAGAAGTGCTAGAAAGGGTAATCAAAACTAGGTATGAAACCGTGTCAAAGAACTTTGCAGAAAGCAACTAATCCTTGGAAAGATTGGCTCATGAAAGCATAAATGAAAAGAAAAAGAAGGACAAGATTGTAAAAGACTACAACAACTTATGGAGAGTAGCTCAGGGCTTGAAGAAAAAGGTCAGGGCTTTGAGGAAATAAGCTATGTCTTCAAAAAACTAGGCTCAGACACATGCTACTTTTGAAACCCTAGCAAAGGTGGCAGTTCAATGCAATGAACTAGAGGCAACCAGTAACCCTACAGTCTTTGAGCAAGATGCAGAAGCCTAAAAAGATCATCCCTAAGGCGTTTTTGAGCTAATACAACATGTATTTTTGAAATTTTGATAATTTCACTAATCTCAGGTTTCGGTGGCTTAGGAAAATATATCGATTGTTCATTAGCCACTGAAAGCAGAGCTTTCGGTAGCTAAATTGGTTTGAATTCTATCTACTCTAGCTGCCGAAAGCACTGATAAGGCAGAAAGTTAATATTTTTGCACAAGTCCAAGTTTTCCTTGTCCAAAAGCCTCAGAAATGGTTCAAATCGATGGAATATAATTAATGACATCCTTATCAATAGTTTGTTTTTCTTTTGGAGGTACTCTACAAGATAGAAAGGTAAATAATGGTTAGTTATTTTCAAGGATATAAATCTATTTGACTGTCAACAGGTGTCATGTTTGAGTCCTCCCATATCACATGAGATCCAACAGCCTCAGAAGGCTCACTACACCTGCCAAAGAATATGAAGAGCATAAAGATCATTCGAGAATTTGAATTGATTTAGTTTATAGGATCTTTGCTTACTTTCTTGGGCCAGTTATTGATTTTCTATTTTAGTCAAAATTCGATCTAGTAATCTAGAATCTTGAAATTGTTTGTAAAGGGCTATAAAGCCTAGAACATTTGATGAAAAAAAGGTTCGATTTTGAGTTCTGTAATCAACTATTATTATGATAAAGACACTTTATTTAATATATTAAGCCTGCAAGCTTCTTTCATTGTTATTATCATACTCTCTTTATCTTTTTCTATGCCTATGAGTTGAAATAATTTCTTTGTCTATGTTTAAAAGTCCCATGGTAATTGTCATCTTACCTTTGATAATTAAGCAAGAATTATAAGCATCCCTTGCTAGTTTTTTGACCCATCATATATATTGTTATGTATGTTCTAGTTAATTGATTGGTTTTCTTATCCATTTTATCTACAAAACTATCTGATAGTATCTCTTGAAAGGCCTTGTACTGCATGAATATAGCGAGACTGTCTTGAAGATACAATCCAGTGATTTAGATATTGATCTTGATCCAAACCCACACCCATTATTGAGAAAATAGTTACAAAAAGGTTAAGTTACCAGGCATCTCTGAGATACAGCCTAGGAGAGTTTCCTAGAGTGATAAAAAATTGGCGCCATTGCCGGGGAGAGGAGATTGAAGCTCAACTTTCTTGGGAGATGACAAGATCCAACTTTGATGATAGACGAATTTTGGACACATTTTCGGTTGTAATCATCTATCTGGCAACTCCATTGGAGCGAAGTGGCTCCGAGAAGGGCTCATACCAGAGAAAATCAATAAGGACCACTGGCAACACCAGTTACAGATCCTGAGAAGATCATCAGAAGGGGAAAAGCATTGCAAAGACAAAATGTTGGATCTGCAAGAGTATCTAAACCAAGTATTTCAAGAAACACTTCTTCTTTTGTATCTAGAGAACCTCTTGTCGAATCCATTTCTGCTGAAACTTCTAGTTCTTAGAAAATTGAAATTGTGTCAGAAAGCTTGAAGGGTGATGAGCCTTCAATTTCCTCTGATGTTATAGATTCTATTTCTGAGCATGTTACTATATCCAACTTAGGAGAAGAAGTTATAGAATCTATCCAAGAAGAGGACTCTTCCTCTTCCTTGAATTCGTCACCAACTGAGCCTGTAGAGAGTTTTTTCCATACTCATACCAGTCTGCCCATTCTTGAATATATTTTACAATATATTTCTTCTAAGGGTGAAGAAAACTTGGCCTAGCTTCTCGATCAGTTTTACAAAGATTATTAATTTCCACCTTATTCAGGAAACACATTCCAGGGTAGTCATCCTACCAGTGCTTCCCCTTCATTCCTCAGTGAAGTAAGACCACCATTGTCCATAGTCCCACCTATCCCATCTCAGCCATCATCTACATAAACTTCTTCCTCTGCATCAACCCCCAAGATTTCCATGGCTGGCCCTTTGTCAAAAATGGAACAAATCTTAGCCAATTGGTATGCCCCTCTTGTGTTGCCCAATCCCTTATCAACCATGCCAACAGGGGATTATCATAAATATATGCCAAAGTTTACTGGATCTGGGGATTATACTGTTGAATAACATATAGAAGCTTTCTATGCTTATGCTGAGAATATTAACATTTCATAGGAAGATGTTTGGACCAGAATTTTTGTGCAGAGCTTGGATGGTCAAGCCAGGAAGTGGTTCAAAGAACTTCCAACAAATTCAGTGGAAAGTATTGAGAAATTAGATGAAGTGTTTTTGAAACATTGGGGAGAAAGAAGAGACCTCTTGTATTATATTTCTTAATTCGGAAATCTAAGAAGAGAAAATGGGGAGTTTGTCTCATACTTCACCAAAAGATTCAATAAGATGTTTGGCAAGATCCCAGTAGAGATCAAGCCAACTGATGTGTCAGAAAATATTACTTACTCTTCTACCTTTGATCTAGAATTTTTCTTAATCCTTAGAGAAAGAAGGTCAGACACACTTGCTTTAATGCAAGACACTGCTCTCGAGGTTGAATCTAACATTATGGCATCTCAGAAACTTAAAGGAAAATTTGAGAGAAAGAAGTCGTATGTTGATCCTCCTTCTTCTTCAGATACCAAAATGGAAAACATGGCCAAGATGTTGGACAACTTGACCTCGGAAATGTCAAAACTGAAAATTTAGAGTCAGTATCCAGCAAGAAGTAAAGAGCCTAATGCCTATGCTCCCAATAATCCCACTGCATTCCCTTACAGAAGGAACAACCAACAGGTCTAGATCCTTCAGAGAGATAAGAATGCAGTTGAAGACCAAAGGATCAGGGCCCCCTTCCAAAATACAATGCTAGAAGAAGAGAAGGAGTTATCTCATGATGAAGTTGAAAAAGAAGACAACATCAATTGCTTTGGGGATGATACTGATTACTCCCTCTTGACACAAACAGATTATGACGAGGCCCAATGAACGAGAAAATTAATGAGGCAAGCATTGAAGAATATTTTTATCAGATAGATGATCATCCAAGCTACAATTTAAGATCTAAGATTGCCACTCCAAAGCCATTGCTTGTTGCCCCCGACAAAAAAAAGATGTTGCTACCAAGCAGCCTGCTGGTTCTGCAAAGTAGACCTCCACTATTGCAAAATAAAAGCAGAAGCAATTGTAGCCCCAAGATAAAGAACAAGTGTCCCTCAGAGCTCCTTCTAACGAGGTAAAACATTCCGATAAAATATCATATTCATTTAATTTCGAATCAGAAATCCAGAAGGTGAAAATACCTATGCCATTAATTGAACTTATGAAGAATGACATATTCAAGTCTGCTATCTTGAAGTCCTTTCAACCAAAGACTCCCCCAGTTGCTGATTATGTAAACCTTCAAAATGACAATCCCACAGTGACTATAGGACCTATGGTAGAAGATCGAGATGACTCTTGTCTACCCTTCTACATATCCCTGCATATCCATGACAAGATCCTTCACAACTGCTTGCTTGACTTGGGAGCGTCACACAATTGTATGCCTAAAGAAGTGATGGATGAACTTGGGCTTGACATCACAAAACCTTACCATGATCTCTTCTCTTTTGACTCTAGGAAAGTCAGATGCCTCAACCTCATAAAATACCTTGTCATAAACCTTGCCTAGCTGCCAATGAGAAGCATGGTAATGGATGTTTTAGTGGCTGATATCCCACCCAAGTTCAACCTCCTCTTGTCACATTCATGGAGAAAAAGGCTAGGAGGTACCTTGCAGATGGATATTTTGTATGCCATAGGCATGGTGTTTGGAGGAGAGCTAAAGAGACTTTACAGAGAAAATCATCTTGCCTACATCATTACTGATGGGAAGAATTTTGTAAACCATCCCATCTATGCATTAGACACAGAATTTGGGACATGCATTATGCAAATAGATGATTCTCAGCCAGCTCCTTTGCAGCTCACAAAGCCTACTTATCAACAGACTAATGGAGAGAGTACTCCTGTGTGGAACATTTTCGTTGATGGTGCCAGTACCAAAGACTCAACAGGTGCAGGTGTAGTTTTGATTTCTCCTTCAAAAGAGGCTATTCATTTGTCTTTTAAACTTGATTTCAAAACTATTAACAATATAGCAGAGTATGAGGCTTTGTTGTTGGGATTAAATTATGCCAAGGAGATGGGAATCAAAGGACTAAAGGTGTTTGGAGATGCGGATCTCATCATACAGCAAGTGAGTAGTACTTTCCAAGAAAAACATGTCAGGTTGAAAGCTTACAGGGATGAGGTATGGAAAATCAGGGACTCTTTTTCCATTTTTGATATTTCTTATATACCTAGAGCTATGAATCACCTTGTTGATTCCCTTGCTATCTTAGCCAGTATGTTCATTCCTCCAATGCCTCCTAGACTGAATTACGAAATCCAAGTCAAATATAGACCATCCCTACCTGACAATGTCAAATATTGGAAAGTTTTTGAAGACGATGATGAACTTAGTAGATTTCTTCTGGTTGTAGATGAATTTTCTGATATGCATATTGACCAGGAAAATCAAAATGTAGAGGAATCCAAGAAGCCTAAGCTAAAAACAAAAATGGGTCAACATGATATCATTCAGCTGCCCAACAATTATATACCTCAGGGTTTGGTGCCTCTTGAGAAGATTTTCGACCAAAACGATGTCCCCTACAAACCTGATAAGAAGGAGAAGGATCCTGCTGTCCATGAGCACAATATAGGAAGCCAAAATCATCCTAAATTCATAAATCTTTCCTCTGAATTAACTGCTGATCAGAGGTCAGAATATTGTAGCATTATGAAGGAAGTTGCTGATGTTTTTGCCTAGAAATACAGTGATCTGAAAACCTATGATCCTGATGTCATTCAACATAAGATTCCCCTTGAGAAAGACACCATCCCTTTCAAACAGAAACTGAGACCTATCAGTCCTCTCCTATTGCCTGTAATTGAAAAAGAAATAAAAAATCTCCTTGATGCCAAAATCATAATCCCATTAAGATACTCTAAATGGATTGCAAATCTAGTAATAGTGAGAAAGAAAAATGGTGAGATCAGGTTATGTGTTGATTTTAGAAACTTAAATAAATTCTCAAAGAAAGACAACTATCCCCTACCCAAGATGGAACACTTGTTGCAAAGAATTTTAGGGGCCACTGTCATGTCTTTCCTAGATGGCTTCTCAGGCTATAACCAGGTTTTTGTACATCCTGATGACCAAGAAAAATCTGCCTTTACTACTCCTTGGGTTACCTTCATGTATGCCAAGATTCCATTCAGGCTAATGAATGTCGAGGCCACTTTTCAGAGGGCCATGGACATAGCTTTCATGGGAGAGAAGGAAAAGTTTGTCCTCATCTATCTTGATGATATCACAGTTTATTCTAGCAGTCATGAAGAGCATCTGAAGCATATGAAAAGAGTATTTTTGAAATGCAGACAGTTTGGGATTTCGCTGAACCCCAAAAAGTCTCAATTTTCTCTCAAAAAGGGTAAACTCCTAGACCACATTGTTGCAGTAGAAGGAGTGAAAATTGATCCATCTTGGGTGGAAGCAATTCAGAGGTTGTCCATACCAAAGTCAAAGAAGGATATCCAATCTCTACTCTGTAAGATAAATTTTGTCAGAACATTTATTCCTAATTTCGCTGAGTTAGTGAAACACATAACCTCTATGATAAAAAAGGGATCTAAGATAAAATGGACAGACAATGCAAGAAGTTCATTTCAGGATATCAAACAGGCTATCATGGAATCTCCCACTCTAATCAGTCAGGATTACACCAAGAATTTCTATATTTTCTCTTTTGTTTCCTATGACACAGTGGAAGCAGTCTTGTTACAAAAATATGATGAAGGTCTTGATCACCCGGTGGATTTTTTCAGCGAATCACTCAGAGATGCTGAACTAAGGTATGATCCTGTAGAAAAACAAGCTTATGCTCTCATTAAGTCATTAAAATCTTTCAGAATTTATATCCTCCATGCAAAGGTTGTTTCCTATGTTCCTTCAGCCTCTATGAAGGATGTCTTGACTCAGCCTGATATTGATGGAAAGAGAGCCAAATGGATCACAAAGTTGATTGAGTTTGACATAGAAGTGAAGCCCACTAAGCTAGTAAAAGGCCAAGGCCTTGTCAAGCTTTTGACATAAGAGAACTGTGATCTTTTGGACATAAATTTCATTGGGGAAAGTTCATCAAGTTTGCAGACAAGGGTAGCAGTGAAAGAACAACATGACAACCAACAGGTGGCCGAGAATTTGTCTTCACGTGAGTGGTATTAAGGTATTATTCATTTTTTTATAGAAGTTGGAGGTTTCTCCTAAACTTGTCATGACTCAAGCCCGAGCCCTTAAGCGCAGAGCAATTAAATTTTGCATTAATGATAATATTTTGTATTGGAAAAATCCTACTGGTTTACTACTGAGATGTTTAGACAAAGAAGAGTCAAATGAAGTCATGCATCGGTTTCATTCAAGTATTTTTAGAGGCCATCATTACTGGAAGACCACAACTCATAAAATCTTAAGGGATGGGTATTATTGTCCTTTTCTTTTTTAAGATGTGTGCGCCTTTGTGAAATCTTGCGATAAGTGTCAAAGATTCACAGGAAAACAACAACTAAAATCTCTACCCCTGAGACCTATTGTAGTGAATGGTCCTTTCCAGCACTGGGTTTTAGATTTCATAGGTGAGATTAATCCTTCATCTAGTGGTCATCATAAATGGATCTTGGTAGCTACTGACTATTTTACAAAGTGGATAGAGGCAATCCCCACTAGAAATGCCACTCATCAGGTTGTCATGAAGTTTCTCTATGAAAACATTCTGATCAGATTCGGTTGCCCAAAAAGGCTAGTGATAGATAATGCATCAACCTTCAAAGTTGACACATTGGTTGACATGTGTAAGTCAATGGGCATTCAATTGGTACACTCTACTTCCTACTACCCTCAAGGTAATGGCCTTGCCGAGTCGTCCAATAAGAGTCTAGTCAGAATCATTAGAAAGCTGTTGGAGGAGAATCAAAAGAGCTGGGATTCTAAACTAAAGTTTTCTCTTTGGGCATGCAGAGTAACTAATAAGAAATCCATAGGAACTTCTCCCTTCAAACTGGTTTATGGAACTGATGCCATTTTCCCCATTCAGCTAGTTTTACCAGTGGCTAAGTTCTTTCAGGAAGAACAAACTGAATCAAATGATATGGTGAGAAGAATGCTTGACTTGGTAGAATTGCAGCAGGTTAGAGAACAGATGGTGGATAAATCAGAAGCTCATCAGAAGAGGATCAAGGATACTTTTGACAGGAAAGAAAGGGTGGACAACTTTCGGGTTGGTGACTGGGTTCTAAAATGGGATGCTCTCAAACAAGATAAAGGCAAGCATGGCAAGTTTGAATCGTTGTGGACCGGTCCTTTCATGATAACTCAAGTACAACACAATAACACCTTCATTCTGCAAAGTCTGGAAGGTGAAGAAATGTTTGGTGGCCTAGTCAATGGGCGTTTTCTGAAATTCTATTTTATCTAAGGCTTCAAAGCCTTGTCATTGTAATTTTTATTTTCAGTTTTTATTTTTGCAAAATAACTCCATGCCCAATGGAAACACTAGTAGATAGGTTTGAATTTTCATTTTCCAGGAAAGGCATTGGTTTTGTGGTTCTTGAAACCTCACAGGGAGGCTTTTACTCCCAATAGGAGCCAGTGTTATCTCCTCAAATAAATCAATTGAGTTTTTCATTTTAGGTGATAGGATGTCTTTTAAAAATACTTTTAAATTTTTTTTAAAGCTCATTTCTCAAAGCTTTATGCATATAAAAAAGTTAAAATAAACTTTGGTTTAGTTTTTATTTGATCTAATTCAAATCTCAGGTTTCGGTGGCTTAGGAAAACATTTTGATTGTTCATTAGCCACCGAAAGCCTTAGCTTTCGGTATCTTAAACAAAGGAATTTAGGACTGTTTTAGCCACCGAAATCGCATAAGAGGGGAAAGAGTCAGCATGTCCTTTCACACGTTTCAACCGTCGGGTTTGAAGTTCTATAATTACAATAAGCCGCCGAAAAGACAAGAGAATGAACCGTTCACAACCAGGAGCTGATCTCTGTATGATATAAGCGAATATTTTTGGATTGTTGTGTCATCAAGCGATATGCTTATGTACTCTCCATCATTACAGTTATCGACCATGATTTCTTCAAATCACCAATCGTTCTACCGCATCCCTTGTAATCAGTGCCATGTTTTAAAGCTCGCCTCAGTTTTCTCATTTCTATCACAGCCGAGCCAAATCTCCCTAACTATACGCTATGTAAATCTCCCCCGAAATTTGTTTCTACGATCACATGTGAACAAAATCATTGTGGAAGATGAATAAAGGAGCGTCAACCCTGAGGAAAGAGCTCGATGACATCAGTTACCTGGAATCGCACCCAGAGGTATGTCAATTGTTCAGGGATGCAGGGTGTTATAATTTTTGCAAAAAATTACAGAGTTCTCATCAGCAGGTGGCAGAGGCCTCTGCCCTTAATTTCTATGGAAAGAAAGAAATCATAGGTTGGGATGAATTCAAAATAGATGAAGCCCTCATAGCCGAAGTGACAGAGCTTCCCAGGACTGGATAAAAATGGTTTAAAACTACTGTCACTGAGAATGTTGAATTCAGGTCTTAATTAAAACCAGAACACAGGGGTTTGATATGGAAGAAAGATATTCTTGTGTTTTTCCTTGAAGAGAAATGGCAGCAGTTACTAAAAGCCATAATGGTTTATATAACTTATGAAGGGCGATATAACAGAGTAATGATTTACCATTTTAAACTCATAAATCATTTGATTGGTAGAAACCCACTCAATCTGTCCTATTTTCTTCACAGAAGCTTATCCAAAATGGATCATCAAGTCAAGGCCAAGCCCAATAAAGTTGCAGGTAGATTATCCCACCACAGTCTGATTAAACTTTTGGTTTGTGAGTTGTTGCAAAGAAGAGGAAAGGAGTGGAATTACTTCTTGTTCTGGAATGATTTCCAGACTGAGGTACAGCCAGAGGGTGAAAAGAGTCCTCATTCCAAGAAGTCTTCT
The DNA here is from genome assembly GCA_009831015.1 of Picea engelmannii. Classification (NCBI taxonomy): domain Eukaryota; kingdom Viridiplantae; phylum Streptophyta; class Pinopsida; order Pinales; family Pinaceae; genus Picea; species Picea engelmannii. Next base: position 232,001 of record ML782690.1, on the reverse strand, counting down.
ACTCCCATAAGTGGAAAGAGGAGGAGGAGATCTATCTCTCTAGCTCCAATTAATCAACCCTCTCCTTCCTCTGAGCTTGATAAAACTAAGAAGAAATTAAATTTCAACAGTGAAAAAGAAAAGGCCAAAGAATCCCCAGTGAACAAAAGCATTCTTAATCTTCCTTACACATACTTGAAGGATGAAGAGCACCAGATTGAAACAGGGCACGAGGATTCAGTTCCCACAGGGCGTAAAAAATCTATTTTTGTAGATATATACAAAGCAAGTTATGAATACCTTCCATCACCTACACCTCAAGAAGAACAAGAACCACAAATTGCAGATGCCTCATCTAGCAAATGAGTGAAGCAGAGTAAATCAAAGGAAATCACTTAAGAAGAAGTTAGCCGAGAAAGAAGTGCTAGAAAGGGTAATCAAAACCAGGTATGAAACCCTGTCAAAGAAATTTGCAGAAAGAAACTCATCCTTGGAAAGATTAGCTCATGAAAGCATAAAGGAAAATAAAAAGAAGGACAAGATTGTAAAAGACTACAACAGCTTATGAAGAGTAGCTCAGGGCTTGTAGAAAAAGGTCAAGGCTTTGAGGAAACAAGCTATGTCTTCAAAACACCAGGCTCAGACACATGCTACTCTTGAAACCCTAGCAGAGGTGGCAGTTCAGTGCAATGAACCAAAGGTAGCCAGTAACTATACATTCTTTAAGAAAGATGCAGAAGCCTAAAAAGATCAGCCCTAAGGTGTTTTTGAGCTAAGACAAAAGGTATTTTTGAAATTTTGATAATTTCACTAATCTCAGGTTTCGGTGGCTTAGGAGAACATATCGATTGTTCATTAGCCACTGAAATCAGAGCTTTCAGTAGCTAAATTGGTCTGAATTTTGTCTACTCTAGCTACCGAAAGCATTGATAAGGCATAAAATTAATATTTTTGCATAGGTCCAAGTTTTCCTTGTCCAAAAGCCTCATAAATGGTTCAAATCGATGGAAGATAATTAATGACATCCTTATCAAGAGTTTGTTTTGGTTTTGGAGATACTCTACAAGACAGAAAGGTAAAAAATGATTATCTATTTTCAAGGATATAAAGTTGTTTGACTATCAATAGGTGTCATGTTCGACTCCTCCCATATCAAATGAGATCCAACAGCCTCGGAAGGCTCACTACACCTGCCAAAGAATCCGAAGAACATAAATATCATTTGAGAATTTGAATTGACCTAGTTTATAGGATCTTTGCTTACTTTCTTGGGCCAGTTATTGATTTTCTATTTTAGGCAAAATTTGATCCAGTAATCTAGGATCTTGAAAATGTTTGTAAAGGGCTATAAAGCCCAGAACATTTGATGAACAACATGTTCAATTTTGAGTTCTGTAATCTATTGTTATTATGACAAAGACACTTTCTTTAATATATTAAGCCTGCAATCTTCTTTCATTGTTATTATCAGACTCTCTTTATCTTTTTCTATGCCTATGAGTTGAAATCATTTCTTTTTCTATGTTTAAAAGTCCCATGGTAATTGTCATCTTACCTTTGATTATTAAGCAAGAATCATAAGAATCCTTTGCTAGTTTGTTGACCCATAATATATATTGTTATGTATGTTCTGGTTAATTGATTGGTTTTCTTATCCATTTTATCTACAAACCTATCTAATAGTAGCTTCTAAAGGCCTTGTACTACATGAATATAGCTAGATTGTCTTGAAGATACAATCCGGTGATTTAGATATTCATCTTGATCCAAACCCACACCCATTATTGAGAAAATAATTACAAAAAGGTTAAGTTACCAAGCATCTCTGAGATACAACCTAGTAGAGTTTCCTAGAGTGATAACAAAGTCCACTCAATTTGCAAGGATAAGTTCATCCCTTGCCAGATATTTCCATGGACAAATTTCCCATGTTCTTCAAAAATACTTCAGAAGATGCATAAAAACATTTTATTAAGTTTGATAATGCTTGTGAGATTTATAATGTGGCTTAAAATGATGTTGCATGCTGGATATTTATCTTAACTATAAAGGAAAATGATAGTGGATGGTATTATTCATTGCTTCCCAAAACCATCACTAGTTGGGATGTATTAGAAAATTTATTCATTGAGAAATATTTCCCAAGGAAATATTCGTATTCTCTTTTATTGAAGTTGGTTGAAATCTAGATGAACGAGGAAGAGAAAATCAAAGATTTCACTTTCAGATTCATGAAAGTTCTTCATGAGATTCCTCAAGAAATATTTCCAAATGATGTCATTATTTTTAGTTGTTATGAAAATACCTTTCCCGTGAATATGAGATTTTTATTGAAGCAAGAGGGAAAGTGCATCTAGAAAGAGTTAATGTGACGAGCACAATTCATTGAAAGAAATGTTCTTAAAACCAATTCTAATGTATTAAACTTCCCAATATTGCTCCAAGACAATGGAAGAATAGATTTAGAAGAAACAATTGATGAAATATGTGATTTGTTTTTAAGATCTTGTTCTTGGAACATAAAACGACAATCCTAAAGTTTCAATTCAAGAAGAATACGATCCTATACATGCTCTATTGGAGGGAAATTTCAATCTCTCATGTGATCAATTTAAGAGTAATGATCATAATGAGTTTAAATACGAATTTAAAGAACCTCCACTAGATGTACATGAGTGATTCAACCACCGGTTGCAAATACACTCACATATATGCACATTACACCACACTACATTATGTAAACTCAAATCAAAGCAAGGGACATCGATAAATTTTCTCATAATTCCCCTAAAGGGGAATTTCTGTTAAATCAAACCATTCCCATGTATGTCTATCTAGTGTACAAATGGTCCCTTTTATAACAAAAGGTGACCATAAAAACTATTGCATAATTAGATGGTTGGTTCAAACCATCTCCATAACTATCTCCACAACTTCCTCCACAATATCTTCATGAATCTCTCAACAAATATTCATATCCCTAATATCAGGCTCATTTCTCCTCATCACTCACTCTCATGTAGACTTTCTAGAACTAGTCTACATCATTGTAATTTTCATCATTTTATTCATTAAACATTACAAATAAGAATTATTCCTTCATGTTCCCTTCTTAATGAGAAATCTTTAGTAAATTGGTCTCTTTTCCATCTTCTAGGTTCTTTTCCTTTATCTTTGACTTCCTTCTTTGGAGGGAAAAGACCAAAGATAAGGGAAAAGAACCTAAAAGATGGAGAAGGAAGAGACCAAATATTTCGTCGCTTCCTTCTTCATCTTCGATCTTCTTCCTCTGGCACCTGCAAACATAAACATTGTTGAAGTCCATATAAAAAAATAACCATCCGCCTGAATACATGGGTCATCATCCACTGTATCCGTCGGTTAACTAGGAAACTCTTTCTCGTACATGGTTCATCAACCATTTTTCTGTCATGATCTGCATACCTGTACCTTTATTCCCCGTGCATCACCACCATCATCATCCTCATGTTTTTTTTTCCACATACTCGTAGCCATGCTCTCGATGCTCCTACATCAATGAGGATTTCATTCAACATAATAATGATGAAAACGTTGCAACGAATTCTCAAAAGGCATAGCCAATTTATACAAAACCACAAGAGGAATGTCTACATTGGATGAAAAAAGGTAATGATGAGAGTCATCATTTTACATCAAAATTTTATGATATTGATTGTTCGTCTGAAGCAAATTTTAATGAAGAAGATATATTCCAAGCATCAAAAGAAGGGAATTTTCAACAAGAAGTAAATTTTGAACGATCATAAATTGATGGCATAGCCCTCAGTCTCAGCTTCATCATGCATTCTATGGATTTAAAATCTAAGTTAGAATGCTCAAGATATCCACATTTTGTTTGAAAGAGGATTTCTTCCATGTGCAACATAGTTTTTGCATCTATTTTCAGTCTCAATAATATTTATTCATCTCATTTTCTTGTGCCAAGTCTTAAGTCTCTTAAGTCTCTTCATCTCACATTCTCACAGCAAGTCTTTAAATATTGATTTAAAGATAAGTATGGATCTAGTTTTATTCCTACACTCTACCATACTTAGTCTTATTTCCTATTTAATTATTCCACTCCTTCATACTCTACCATACTTAGTCTTATCTAACATGTAGCACACAAGGAAGAAAAACAATGTTTGCATCAACATTTTTGTAATCAGATTACCTTCAACTTAATTGAAATTTATTTTAATGTATACTATGTATGAAGAAAAGGCATATATAGAGCATAAAATAGTTGGTTGTCCTTTATTTCTCCCACTAATTGTATCATGGAGCATTGATCTAGGATCTTTTCATCGATGTGACTTATTAAAGAATTGTATTAAATGGGCATAAATTGAAGTGCGCCATAAAGAAGGAATAACTCAATAATGAAGAGACATATGCATCACATCTGAACATAAAAAATTGATAACAGAGTTCGTCTCCGGTGGACTATGTCTCTAGGTCTCACTCTCAAATGTGTAGGCCTTTTTATTAACTCAACAAAAGAATTTGGCAAAATACGTAAGTATACCTCATTCTGGAGTTAAGCTGCAGAAGCTTTGCTGAGATCAGAAAACAAACAACACCACTGAATTTGTGGCATCAAATTACCCAAAAACGACTGTCTCCGTACCTTGATTTGAGTTTGGCACTTTTAGGCCCTTGAGAAAATCCGTCTCAGTTTCTGTGACTGCACCTGCAATTAAATTCATGGGAAATTTCTCGATTTTTGTGTCGTCTGTACAATCGCGCGCCCTTTGGTCTGACACCCGAAATCTGAAAAACTCATCTCTTAAGTAACATTTTCAGGCGGATATACCAATAGATCCATTTGGCTAGTTGGTTGGCAGATATATTTAAGGCGCTTTGGTTAGAGGAGGTTCTAGGGTCAAGCCCATAGACCTCCATTTTTAATACAAGGCATATATATACATTATCTGTTGCGATTTTCGCTAACTTTGGAGTGTGGTTTGGTTGTGGAGGATCTGCTAGATATGGCAGATAATTTAGTGGACTGAGGGTTGGCGACAACTAACCCCTTACCCCTTTTAAATTTCTCTTGCTAGGTGTCCTTGGGAATTTTCCCACTGCCACGTGGCAGCCCATGACTGGACCATGTGGCGACCTTTCATTGGCCCATGTCACCTCATTGCATGGACAACCATGTCACCTCTTCCATGTAAGCCTGCCACGTCACCTGTCGAGTGGTTGTATGATCTGCCACGCGGCTGTACAGAATACCACGTGGCACCTTCCTATTGGTCCACAAATTTGACTGAAAAAGTCCAAAAATGAGTGACAGTGGTAGCCTCTGGTGCTACCACGTCACCTTGCTGACTTCGGCATGACACGTGTCTCCCTTTGCGTGTTCCACGTACACTATACGGATGATGACACCATCTGTAATGATGCTAATGTCAAAAGTATGGATGCCGACTCATCCCTGATGACTAGGCTAGGTTGACCAAAACTTTGACCGCGAATATCTTTTGATCAGTAACTTCGTTTAACGACCCGATTGCGCCGTTGAAAATCTTGCGACATGCTCTTTGCAATGAGGCCAATTTCGTTGAGTTTTGAAGGCTTTGAAGTTTTTCCCTTTCTCTGTCTACTGAGGCCATTCTAAGCTTCCTAAGTTGCTTCTACGAATTCTGAGTTATCCTTAGTCTTCTCTAGATCTTTTTTGGATCACGCCTTCCCACTAAGATATTTTTGGACCAAGAAAAGATTTCATCAATCAATAGATAAGTGAGGGAAGAGTTCCCTCACCTTGTCCTTCTTAATCCACTTTTCCTTGCTTGGATGTGTGCCCTTTAAGCCCACTCAAAAATAATCAACGTCACCCCTATGTGAAATCCACATCCTTCTGTCTAGGATGATATATTCCTTCAACTCGTCCAAGTACTCAGGAGAAAACTCATCAACTAAAGGTATTGAAACTCCCTCACCTTGATCCATGATCATGGGAGGCTAAAAAGGTTTCAAGTTTTCTACATTTACAACTGAGTAAATTTTCATATAAGGTGGAAGATCTAGACGAAAAGCATTGGTACCACTTTTCTCCAAAATAGTGAAGGGTCCATATCGGATGGGCTTGAGTTTCTTGCCTTCACCCTTCAATATCTCCTTGCTAATGTGAAGCCATACCTGGTCTCCAACCTGGAACTGATGATCAACCCTGTGCTTGTCATGTCGAGCTTTATACTATGCTTGGATTTTCTCCAACTATTCCCTGACTTCTTGGTGTACCTGCTGGATCCTCTGAATGAACTTGTGGGCCCTGTCTTCATTTATTTATTCATTTGAATCAGAATCTCTCCTATACATTAATTTATGGGCTCGATTGTAAGCATGTTGTACATAGGGTATATGTTCATCCCATAACTTGGGATTCTTGTTGCAGTAGCCTCGAAGCAAAAGTACCAATGTTCGGTTAACAACCTATGTTTGTCTGTCGGTCTATGGATGGAAAACAATGTTCCTCTTCAACTTGGTGTTCATCATTCTCCAAAATATTGTCCAAAAATCCCCAGGGAATCGAGTATATCGATCTGAGATAATGGATGTTGGTAACCCAAAGTGAACCCAAACATACTGAAAGAAGAGATTAGAATTCTACTCAACAATGATATGCTTTTTACATGGCATTAAGATACACATCTTTTTGAACCTATCCAATACAACATACAAATAGTCATGACCCCTGTTCGGCATTGGTAAACTCCCTACAAAATCCATGGAGATACTTTTACAGGGATGGGATGGAACAGGAAGTGGTGAGTATAGCCTCAATTTTCTATTATTGGGCTTACAAGTAGAACACATCACACACCCCTTTACATATTTAGTTACATTTTCTTTCATCTAAGGCCAGTAACAAAATCTATCCGGATGAGAAATAGTTTTTCATGCCCCAAAATGCCCAGATACAAGAGAAGTGTGAGCTTCTCATATTACATGGAATCGTTCACTTGTAGGAATACATAGCTTTCCAACATGGTAGAGTAGTTTTCCTTGCAGACAATAGTTCTCTACATGTGCACATGGGTTAGATTCTCAAATAATTCTTTAAAATATTCATCAACAACATATTGTTCCACATAGATATCATGAGATAAAGAATCATTCTTCAAAATAATAGAAGCAACAATAGGAGGTCTAGAAAGCATATCAACTACCTTGTTATTCATACCCTTTTTGTATTTGATTACCAAATGAAATTGTTGAAGAAAACCCATCCACCTGTAATGTCAATATTGTTGCATCTTGGTTTGTGCTTGGAGATAATGTAAGGGTTGATGATCTGTATGTATGATTTTTTCCTTCCCTAACAAGTAGTGCTTCCATTTCTTTATGCTTTGAACTAATGCATACAACTCTTTATCATATGTAGGGTAGTTAACAACAACTTGGTTAAAATTTTTAGAGTGGTAACCGATAGGATTACAATATTGCATCAATACTGCACCCATGGTGTATCCGCTAGCATATGTCTCGATCTCGAAAGGATGTTGAAGATTCGAAAGTGCTAATACTGGTGCAGTACTGATATTTTTCTTAAAAGTGTCGAAAGTTTTTTGTCAATTTCCTCCCCACTGAAAAGTGTTCTTCACACTAGTTAAGGCATGCAAAGGAGTTGCAATAAAAGAGAAGTTTGAAATGAATCTCCTCCAGTACTGGACTGCACCTAAGAATATTTGTACTTCAGTTACACTTTTGGGCTCAGGACAATTTACAATTACATCAATCTTGGAAGGACCAATTCTCAATTGTCCTCCTCCTACAATATGACCTAAGTACACAAGTGCAGTCTTACCAAATTCACATTTGGACAATTTTACATACAAATTTTCCCTTTGCAAAGTATCCAATACTTGCTTTACATGCCTTACATGTTCATCCCAACTCCCACTAAATATGAGAATGTTGTCTAAATATACCATCACAAAATCATCTAGGAATGGCCATAATACATCATTCATCACACACATGAAGGTTGTCGGAGAATTACAAAGCCCAAACGACATAACTAACCACTCAAACAATCCTTGTTTGGTTTTAAAGGCAGTTTTCCATGCATCCACTTCGCAAATCCAAATTAGTGAAATAAACAACATTATTTAATTGATCAAGTAAATCATCTATATGAGGAAGAGGGTATCGGTTTTTTACCGTGATTTTATTTAAGGCTTGGTAATCGACAAACATTCGCCATGTGCCATCCTTATTTGGCACCATCACGATTAGAGAACCACACGGAGATGAACTAGGCCTGATGACCCCTTGATCCAATAAGCCTTGTACCTGCTTTTTGATCTCTATCATCTCTACAACTGACATCCTGTACATGCCCACATTAGGAAGAGGAGAATTATGTTGAATATGTATTTCATGTTGGATTTCCCTCTTAGAAGGTAATCCATCTGGTTCCTGGAAAATATCATCATACTTAGAAACAATATCAATTAATTATTTCTTATGAGAAGGATCAAATCCTTGGAAGGTGTTGGATGTTCTGACATCCTCGACCATGAGTACATATCTCTTATTAGTGTTTATGAGTCTCTTCATTTGTCTTGCACTAACAAGTGTGGTGTTTACCCTCATGTTGTGGGCTCTAACAATATGCTCCACTCCCCCTTTAATAAGGTGATATTTTTTCTCATGACAAAAGAATACTTCTTTCCTATCATAAATATAAGGACTCCCTAGCACTATGCCAGATATATCAAGTGATACAACATCCAAATCCACTTCATCAATCAACTTTGAAACAATAGAAAATATGACCCTACATTGCTTGGTGACAGTAAGTTTTGTTTTATCACATACCCAACCAAGAGGATAAGGATTTGGATGTGGTTTAGTTTCAAGACCCATCTTTTTGACAAGTGCTTCAGATATCAAGTTTACTTAGGAACCCAAATCAAATAATGTATCTATCTTAGTGTGCTTAGATACAACTCTTATATGAAATAATTCATTCCTCTTTATTTCATCATCATGAGATTCATTATTGGAATTTGAACAAGCATTAAGGGAATCTTTACCTTGTACTCCAACCGTTGTGATATTTCCTTTGTCTCCTGAATCAGAACCAAGATCTTGTTGCACTGTAGCAACGATCTTTGTCTTCCCCTTTCCACCGAACTATTGCGATCTCTTATCTGGATGTAATTTCCAACAATGTTCATCATCATGACCATTCTTCTTGCAATGAGTGCAATATGGATTTCCTTCTTCCCTCTTTACAGTGGAGATCTTTTTGTACTTCCTTTTAAAATTTTTAAACTTCTTATGTGGGAGATTGGAAGGTTTCTTTATGGGATCTTCTTGAACATGCTTTCCCATGTTCTCAAGGTGAGTGGATTTCACACAAACTTCATCAAGACTGTTGGGGTTAAACAATAGTAAAGTATGACGAATACAACTATGAAGTGCGGCAATATACTTCATTAAAGTTTTATAAGAATCCAAAGGAATTTTAATGCAAGAGCTTTCTTCCTAAATTCTCCCGTGAAACTTTGTAACAGTTTGACCTTTACTTTGTATTAAAGTTTGTCATTCCATCATTGCTTTATGTAAATAACCCAATGGATAAAATTGCTTCCTTATCGCTGATTTAAATTCTGACCATGAGGAAAGAAGGTCACCACACTTACTTTTGCCCTGAATTTTTGTCTCCCACCATACGAGAGCAGTGCCTTCCAACCGAAGAGAGGGCAATTGCACTTTAAATTCTTCTTCATTAATTTGTTGAACACAAAAATATACTTCAACCTATCAGATCCAATTATCTAGCTTTTCAGGATTAACATCTCCATTAAACATAGGTAAAGAAAATTTTACATCAAGATTTAACAATGGTTTCTTAAAATAAGTTTTATGGCTAGAATCATGAGAATGATGAGAATGCTCAGAGGAAGTAGAACTAGAACTTGATGGTGAAGATGGAGGCTCAGGAGGGTCTCCTCCAATGCCTTGATTCACTGAAGCATTATCATCTGCTTGTGCTTCCTTTTTCTTCCCTTTCTTCTTCATCCTCTTCTCGTAGTCTCCATACATTCGCTCGACCATTTTTGACATGTGATAAAAGACCATATGGAAAATTTTCTCATGTTCATCATGCTTGTCCTCTTCAACCATTTTCTTCCTTTGGGATGCACGACCAACTTTGTGATTGAAAGTCTTAAAATTTCCTTCACCCTGCTTATGCTTGGCCCTAGTAAGCATTCACACTCAACAATTCAAGTCAAAGATTATTGCTTTGATACCAACATGATTCAGGATCTTTTCATCGATGTGACTTATAAAGAATTGTATTAAATGAGCATAAATTGAAGTGCACCATAAAGAAGGAATAACTCAATAATGAAGAGACATATGCATCAGATCTGAACATAAAAATTTGATAATAGAGTTTGTCCTTGGTGGACTACGTCTCCGGGTCCTACTCTCAAATGGGTAGGCCTTTTTATTAACTCAACAAACAAATTTGGCAAAATACATAAGTATACCTCATTTTGGAGTTAAGATGCAGAAGCTTTTCTCAGATAATAATAAAAACAACACGATTGAATTCCTGGCTTCAAATTAACCAAAAATGACTGTCTCCTTGCCTCGATATGAGCCCGTCACTTTTAGGCCCTTGAGAAAATTTGTCTCGGTTTCTGTGCCTTCACCTGCAATTAAATTCATGGGGAATTTATCGATTTCCATGGCATTTGTATGGTCGCGTGCCCCCAAGTCTGACCCTCGAACTCTGGAAAACTCAGCTCTTAAGTAATATTGGCGGGAAAATATACCAACAGAGTCGTTTGGCTAGTTGGTTGGTGGATATATTTAAGGTGCTTTGGTTAGAGGAGGTTTCTGGGTCAAGCATGTGGACCTCCATTTTTAATACAAGGAATACACACACACACACACACACACATATATATATATATATATATATATATATATACTTTATCCGTTGGGATTGCTGCTAACTTTGGAGTGTGGTTTGGCTGTGGCGGATTCGCCAGATATGGTGGTGGATTTAGCGGACTAAGGGTTGGCGCTAGCCAACCCCTTACCCCTTTTAAATTTTGATTTTTGGGCATCCTTGGGCATTTTCCAGTTGTCACGTGGCAGACTTTCATTGGCCCACGTCACCTCATTGCACGGAAAATTACGTCACCTCTACCATGTCAGCCTGCCACATCACATGTCGGGTGGGTATATGCCTGCCATGTGGTTGTACGGAATGCCATGTGGCACCTTCCCATTGGTTCATGGATTTGACCCAAAAATTCCAAAAATGAGTGACACGTGGTAGCCTCTAGTGTTGCCATGTCACCATGTTGATGTCATGCTAACGTCAGCATCACATGTGTCTCCCTGTACGTATTCCATGTACAATGTATGGATTATGACATCATCCATACTGATGTTGACGTCAGCAGTACAGATGCTGACTCATCCCTACTGACTGGGCTTGGTTGACCAAAACTTTGATTGCAAATATCTCTTTATATGTAACTATGTTTGACGAACCATTTACACCGTTGGAAATTTTGTGACGTGCTCTTCACAATGATACAAATTTCACTGAGTTCTAAAGACTTTGAATTTTTTCCCTTTCTTTGTCTATTGAGGCCATTCTGAGCTTCCTGAGTTGCTTCTATGAATTCTGAGTTATCCTTAGTCTTCTCTCAATCCTTTTTGGATCAAGCATTGTATAAAAGAACTACTTGATTATACACACAATTTTATGTTTTAATTATCTTTGTGTGTGTAGATTTTAACCTTGTACAATATTTTACTGCAAACATATTTCCAATAAAAGAACTAAAAAGATAGAATGACAAATACACACATTACATAGAGATTTTCCCCCTGGAAACCCAAATTGGGAAAACTAGCATATTCTATATTCCTTCACTCCATACATTGTTTACAATACAATATACATATAGGATCCAACGACATCCAAAACCCTAATCCAATGACCTGGATTAGTCAACAACCGTAATTACTTAACTGAAAATAGAAAACCATCGATGAAAAACCATGTGTCGAAAAACCGCCCATAAATGGACATGAAAACCGAGGACCGCCATGCAAAGAATATAAAAAAAAACCCAATAGTGTGCATCTTTCATTATTTTCTTCATTTACATTCATGCATCTACACCCATAACTTAATAAAACTAATATGTTTAAGTCGTCCTCCAATTTTCATCCCGTGATTGGATTATTAAGACAAGTGTTTTTTGCTCATGATAGAGAATCACAAAGTGCGAAACTTGGCTTGGCCAAATTGGTTAGAAGTCCAAATGACATCAACAGGTTATTCGAGACATTATTAATAAAGTTGGGTGATTAGTTCAATTGGTAGAATTAATTAACATGTTAGATGACATAGTTGGCCCAACATCAAATGTGTTTGATGATGACATGGTGTATTTTCATGTGATGATCTATAAAAATTGAGGTTTTGAAATAAATCCCAAAGAGAGGGAAATAATCATATTTTCTAAGGTATAGGTGCATTTTGAACAATATCGAATGCACATTGTGTTGTAATCTTGTATTGTTATACTTGCTATATATTTTTTGGTAATTGTAAACACTTTTGTTTGATTGGAAGGAGTTATGTGTTAGCTTTTAGGGTTATGCTGAAAGTGTTTACACCATGTTTGGGGGTGCTTCATGAGATTAAGGGTACATGGTGTGTGATTAACCCATGAATGTTCCATAATGGATTTGCACCTTGGAGATGGCTTACTTAATGGTTTCTTGACCTTAGTTGGGTGCTCACATTATATCCTTTCTTAGGGAGTTGGAGATCTTCAGATAACATGGTGACATTCTATGTTTTGGCCACAAAGAGAAGGTTGATTTCATGGAGAATGCCTTGAATTAGAGGAGGCACATTTGACACTTGATAGGATGGTGTTGATCCCTAGAAAACAAGGGGTAGCTTGGATGCTTGCATGAAGGTTTGGAGTTGACTTGGAGATGCTTGGGTTGTAACAATTTTCATGCACAGGGAGTGGAACCAATGGAGTACATGGCTTAGGAGGTTCATTGGAGTCATCAAAGGTTTGTAGGATGAGTGTTGTACACACCTCATGAAGCACCCTTTCACTGTGGCCTCTCTTTTGGATGACATCACTTTGGAGCTTGATATGTGTACCCTTAGAGTGTAGTGATTCACATGTGTCTTTGTAGGTTGATTGTAAAGGTATAGACCCACATATGTATTGTTTTCCTCCCTTACCCTTCATATACATAGAAGGAGACAGTCATTTCATTCTTCATAATTCTTATCACTCTTTTGTTAGAGATGCGACTAAGAGAATCACACTAGTCTTTCCCTCTCTTTTAGTTCTTCATTTGTTCTTTATCTCTCTTGTCTTGGAGTTGCTAGGTTTCTTTGAGCATGTTGAATACTAAGGTTAGGGTTTCATCCCTTGGAGACTTGGAGATTAGGGTTTTGAGATGAAAATTACACAAGGTTGTACTTGTTGAAGAGAATAAGTAGAGGGGACGTCTTGCCTAGGAGGACATGGTTTTATGATGCTAGCTTGTTGGAGCTCCTTGGTGTGAGCTAGGGTGTTCATTCTTTCTCCTAGCTATGGTTTTGGAGAGTTAGAAGATTTTACTAGCCTTGGGATAAGGCTATGATATGTACATGAACTTCATCTTTATGTATATATATGAAGTTTATAGTTTTCCAATTCTTATGTAATTGCAGATTTGATTTTAAACAATCTATTCCTTCATGGTTTTGTAATTTCCAACACTTATATGTCTTGTTGATTTGACATAAGTTAATGTTGCAATTGCTAAGTGATTTAACATTCATATTGAAGAAATATGGGATAGACTTGATGTTGTATTTATAGCTATCATACGTGATTTTAAGATGTGTTTTATGCATGATAAGGTTTCCCTACATGATTGAAACTTATTAACACACTTTCATATCTTTTCTCTTGAATTTCCTAGTGCATTGGGGTTGCTAAGAGGTGAAATATTCTCTATCATCACTATTGTTAAGAGGCGAAAAATGGATTCCATAAATAATAATAATAATAATAATAAATGATACTACTACTACTAATAATAAAATAATGTATTTACAAAATAAATCAACATAGATCCATCTTAATAGATTCGGGGTTAAGATGGATCGTTAAGTTACACAACTCATCGATACTAGGTTGTAAAGTACACTTTGCTTCTCTCAATGCAATTATGTTATTATGGGTGAACACTTATTTTGTAAAATGATAGAGAGACTATTGTTCTTGCCTAAGATGTTGGCTGAGATTGATTAAACACTTCATGGTTTCTTGTTTAAAATGTCATGTTGATATTATCAAGAACTTTTGTAAAATGTCTCGAGAAAGTGCAAAAACTTATAAAATTGTAGGTCCACTTAGTATCAAGACATTGAGAAAAATATCACTCAATGGGGATTTCTAAATCGACCAAGAATTTAGTCACAATGAATTTAGGAAGAAAAAATATCAGGAACCTCAAAGGAGTTGGAGTTGTTCTTGCCTTCGATGTCCTTAGTGGAGGCTCAATATGGGAAATTGATGAGTTGTGTGTAAAAATGGAAGGAAGTTTATTCTTTGTACAATTTTGAAATGTGAGAGATAATGAAAACCGATAGACACTCTTACTTCAAAAATTGTAAATAAAAAATACATCAAAATTCTTCAAAATAAAATAATATGAATTTTTAACAAAAATACAAAATAAATTTATCTTTCAAAAAATACAAATTTATTTTGAATTTATAACTTTCCAAAAAAGGAAAAGATTAGAGATTTATTTTGAAGTTATAACTTTCCAAAGAAGGAGAAGAACATAAACCGTAAAGAAAAAAATGAGTAACTCTCTAATCAAGAGGAAGAATAAGAGTATCATTAATGTGAAATGAATCTATGAAACCTACTTATAAAAATATTTGAAAATAAGAGGTAAGATTGTATTGAAGGAAAGAAAAGTCTTTGAAGTTGAGAAGTAAAATTAAATTAAGATAAACAAAGGGTTAAGGGATTACAAATTCATTTCAAAACTACACAAATCTTTGAAAATAAGAGATGAGATTGAGTTACTTTAAAGAAAAGCCTTTAAAGTTTGAGAAATAAAATTGAATTGAAATAGAGGAAAGATTAAAAAGTTATAAATTTATTTTAAAATAGTAAAAAGGTGAAGAAGAATGCAATCACATCAATGTAAAGTTTACATTAAAAAATTAAGATAAACAAAAGGTTAAGGGATTACAAATTCATTTCAAAACTACACAAATCTTTGAAAATAAGAGATGAGATTGAGTTACTTTAAGGAAAAGCCTTTAAAGTTTGAGAAATAAAATTGAATTGAAATAGAGGAAAGATTAAGAAGTTATAAATTTATTTTAAAATAGTAAAAAGGTGAAGAAGAATGCAATCACATCAATGTAAAGTTTACATTAAAAAATTAATTTTAAAATAATATATTAATTAGTTAAAGTTTACATAAAAAAAATTAATTTTAAAATAATATATTAATTAGTATGAAGAAAGCTTAATAGGGAAAATTGATGAATGGTACATAAAAAGGTAGGAAGTTGTTTCTTTGTGAAATTTTAAATTGTGAGAGATAATAAAGATGGTTAGATGTTCTTATTTTAAAATTTGTAAATAAAAAATATATTAAATTTATTCAAAATAAAATATTATAAATCTTTAACAAAAATATAAAACCAATTTATCTTTTTAAAAAAAATATAATTTTCGAAGAAAAATGATATATGAAATAATTAAAAAAAATTAATGAATTTGTGAATCTTTGATAAGGGGAGAGAGAAGAGGCGAAATTGCTTGACGATTGGGAAGATGAGATATCGGGTTGTCTCTCGGCATCTCGTCGCACCTCCAAGCATCGAAAAAGTTATTGGGTGGTCAAAAATCTCCTCGTTCATGCCCTCATAAGCCTCTATGGTGTCTTTGTTCCTATCCCCTCTAGCTCACCTCACTCACTCCACTCGCCCGTAGCATGCCCTCCTCCCTCTGCTTTGACCTCCCCCAACACTTGTCCTCCTCCCTCTGGGGCCCATCCCACCTCCTCGATGCCTCTAGAGACTCTCAACATCAGTGCTAAGGCGACTCCTCCAGGCATGAGTGACATGTTGACGGCTCAAGGCACTCACAACTTGGTGAAAGCGACGATTCCATGCATGAAAATCATGTTGACTACCCCATGCATACACAACTTGCGGAAGGTTCCCGACATCAAAACAACAAGCCTATCAGTCAAGCACCTGTCCTCAGACAACTCCAACTCAACCAACGACAATGACAGTGACTTTGGTGGATGTCCAGTCATCGAAGAAACTCCTATGGATGGCCTCCGTTCTTGATGTTCAGGCCTCTGCACCACTTTTCGGGTGTATCTTTTATCTTTTTGCAAGCTTTACTGGTTTCCGACAAAAGACACACAAAAAACTAAAACTAAGTTTTCTGGGTATGCCTGGTTTCCCATTAAGGACAGACAAAATTCTAGCCCAATTTTTCACTAAGGACAGGCCCATTTTTGTCCACTCTCAAGGACAATCTCTGTATCTTTTGACTGTATTTTAATAGATTAGCCACTAAACTTAAAAAAAAAAAGGAAAGAAAAAGAGTATCATTAATATAAAATGGATACATGAAACCTATCTATCAAAAATCATTGAAAATAAGAAGTGAAATTGTGTTAAAATGGATACATGAAACCTACCTATTAAAAAAACTTTGAAAATAAAAAGTGAGATCTTTGAAAACAGGTGCAACAGGTTGCGATATACTGCCTCCAAAGATAATAAAATAAATTTTATTCAAATCTATGTAAACTTACTGAGTTTCCTTTGCCTTTGAGGTTTCCCATTCCCCTCAGAGGGTGTGTGAGTGCTTTAGCCCGTTCCTATAACTAATATATGTCATTTAAAAAAAACCTAAATTTATTTTGGAGCCCAGCGTTTCTGTCATATGCTGGTTTTTTGAATAGCAGTTTTTAGTGTATAGTGGAGATTGTCCTGACAAGTTTAACCGTATGCCAAATCACCTCTACCAAAAAAAAACGGATGGGAGTCTGCCCCACCAATGCCAGCACGCTGCCCGAACAAACCTGCCACCAGATCCATTGGGTTTCTAACCCCACAACTATCAATTAACTTACCAAAAGAATTAAAAATGGTTTCATAACTACACATTTGGAAAAATAAGAAAAAAAAAAAGAAGAGTCTTATTTCATAGGTCAATGGATTCATTTCACTTGACTTGGTTTATATAGAATTGATGGGTAAAGTGTCTCCATTCAATGTGTTTTGGGAGTTGTGAAAGGAGACTAATTCAATATGAACATATATATGGTTTTTATTTTATATTTGTTTCAATATGAACATATGTATGGTTTTTATTTTATATTTGTTATAAAATTATTTTATCGATAGAGTTGTACCTTATAAAAAAGTGACACTCATCTATAGTCATGTCAAAATTAATTTCAAACCTCCAATGAAGTGAAGGCTACAATAACACTATCAATTTATTGACCAAAGATCATAAAAATATTAATTTTGTTATATTGAAATTTTTTTTTTATTTTATTTGTTATGTTCAACATTAAAATTTATACACATTTTTTAAGTCAATATAAAACTAATATAAAAATCAATGCTAACTCATTGCTATATACTACCTCCTGCCTACTACAGTATAATAAAAAGTGAAATTGTGTTGAAATGAATACATGAAACATACTTATTAAAAAATCTTTAAAAATAAAAAGTAATTAAAAGTGTTTGAAATTAAAAGATAAAATTGAATTGAAAAAAAAATATATATTATAAAATTATTAAAAAAATGAAAATGTAAGATAGCATTGCATACAAAATGTTTTTAAAGTTGAGATAGCACCGAAGTAAAGTAAGTTTATGAAATTGAAAGATAAAATTAAATTAAAATAAAAAAATTATAAATTTATTTTAAAAGGGAACAAAAATACAACTAAATCAATATAAAAAATAAAAATTTATATTAAAAAATATTTTTGAAATAATATATTAATTAATATTAATAAATTTTTGTATTGATCATCTATGTTTTAGAATTAAGATTTAATTGAAGTAAAGAAAAAGAAAACGAAAACATTTATTTCAACATAGGAAAGGGGTAAAGGAAAATATATTCATAATGTAAGTATTTATATTTTAAAGATAACTTTTAAATTAGTGTTGGCAATCCTCATCTATGTGTCACAATCATAATCATTTCTCACCTATGTGTCACGATTCACATTCATTATACATATGCGATTGTTCACACTACACAATGTTAATGTTTTTTTTAAGGGATTGATCATAACACACAATGCCAATGTTTCTTATTAATGTATAGATTATATAGGGAGAAACTAATTAATCAAAGTAAAAACTACACAATGTTAATGTTTCTTTTAAGGGATTGTTCATAACACACAATGTTAATGTTTTTTTTAAGGGATTATTCATAACACACAATGTCAATGTTTCTTATTAAGATATAAATTACAGAGAAAAACTAATTAATCAAAGTAAAAACTACACAATGTGTTTTTTTTTTAAGGAATGTTCATAACAAACAGTGTCAATGTTTCTTATTAAGGTATAAATTACAGAGAAACTAATTAATCAAAGTAAAAACTATTTATGTGAAGATGAAAACCACATAGGTGAATAAAGTATTGTAAGTTTTATAATATAATTTATGTTGTTTTTGATAAAATTTATGATTTATTTTTTTGAAATTTAGTTGTATTTTAAAAGAGTATAATTCAATGTTTTTGGTTGCCACTCTATATCAAATTTAAAAGATTTGGAATTTCAACTTCAACTTTAATATAAATCAAGTTAAATTTGTATATGTAAAAGAGAATTTAAGTTTAAGAAGTTAGTTAAATTAGTTGTGATTATTATTATATATTTGATTATTTATATATTAATAAATATATTATTGAAATCCTTTTAAATGGAATGTACTAATCTTACTCACAAAATTATTACAATTATTATGAATATAGAAAGTATTTCATAATATTTAAAAAATAAATAGAATCCTAACATTAAAATTTATCACTATATTATAGACTATCTTAATATTAAAATATAACATAAATTAAAAATATATGATAGCTTGGAATTTCAAATTTCTTTTATCTCTCGAGTGAAAATTTGATGAAAGCCATTTGTTTTTTATGCTTGTCATTTTACTTTTTCTGCATATTTAAAAGTGTTAATTTTTTTTTATGTATCAATTATCAAAGTTCTGAGCTTTTGGTTGTTAATCTCCTAGCAAGTTCTAGTTATATTTGTGTATTCATTTTGTCATAGCTAACTAAAACCCTAACTTGAGTATGGCTGGCAGCCTGCAAGTAACTAAAAACCCTAACCCGAGCTCACTGCTTAAAATATTAGAGCCACTGTCCAACTCAGATTCTCATCCATCATCCCTATTCTCGAAGGAAACAATACATATGGAGCAATGCCCATAAAACAAATTACATCCTAAAATTGATTACAATATTAAAAATATTGATACATACTTAATAAGAATCTAAAACCTAAAACAACCCACAATCCACAAAACAAGCAAATAATCTTCTATAACCTGCACTATTCCACAAACCTGGTCTACTGCATAAAATGATGGTGCCCTTGTAACTCTCTCAATACCATAGTTTGAGACTCAGTCCAAAAATATTTATTTTAATGTTGTTATCTTACACTCCACCTCCTCACACCACCTAGTCGCATTGATATCTCCCTCGGCAACCAGATACAAGCAGCAGAGAGAAAACACCACCTCCTTGCACCAATATCTCCCTTAGCCATCAAATATGAGTAACTGAGAGCAAGCACATGCAGGCTGCCACTGATATCTTCCTCAACCACCGAATACCAGCAGTGGAGAGAAAAGAACAAGCATAGATATCTCCCTCAAGTTTCAACCACCGAATACGAGCAACATAGAGCAAGATAATTGATTATGACCCATCCACGGCGTTGGATCCATATATGGACCAAGACTCGAGTTCCAGTTTGTTGAGCAACGAGAATAAGCTCAACTTCGAATCCCTGCCAGTGCCAAGAAAATAAAACACATACTAAAATGTTTAGTAAAACGCCCTCAGTAATTGAAATGAATGAACCTGAATCGTGATAGCAATATGGCTCTGGCATTTTTATTTATTTAACTTTACATTTTTATTTATTTAACTTTTAGTGATGCGGTAATGTTGCACGCTCCTGTTGCCTACTCATTTAATGATATTTAATAATGGAAACCTTACAACGCACATACATACCACTAACATTTTTGATGAGTAATCCATACGATTACACGTCAATTTGACATGTTTATAATTTAAATCGAAGTCACGTGTTGTTTTTACAACTAACATGTCACATGTCAAATACTGATTGGGACACAAAAGAAGTACTACAGTACCGTCAAATTCCAGGCCTGCATGACACTGAACACACTATCAACTATTTTAATATCGGAATGATGGCAACACCACAAAAATCTGAAAGCCCTTTAGGATGCCAAAATAATAATACAAGTGGCAACCACATCTATGCATGTGCAGACCATGGTATCTATCCGTTTAAGGCAATGCACGGGTACAATTTTCAATTAACTAAAATAGCAATGTGAATGCCGCCTCATTTTTAAGGACATGTGGGGAAGAAGCTGGGTAAAGGTAGATTCCACGTGTATAATTTGGAGAATGCGAATTATATGCAGTGCACGTGTTAAAATTATATATGAATGAGTTAATAAACAAATTTAAATTTAATTAGTTAATAGATAAATTTAATTTTTGTAGTTAGTATGGTCAGGTTAAGTTTCATTTTAATTTATTTATTTTTTGAAATTTTATTGATTTGGATGTTTTAGTTTAAAGTTTTTGTTATTTACTAATTATAATTTTTGGTAATTTTTTTATTAAATTTGAAGAACATTTTTGTAAAAAAGAATTGAGTTTGTTTACTTATTAACTTGAGTATCTGTGTATGTGTTTGTGTCTATATAAGTAAGTTTAAGTGATTTAACTTGTTATGATGAAGTTGTAATGGTCAAGGAAGTCACAAGGTCCAATCTACCTAGGCTTATTGGGGTCAACTATACTTGTTATCCACTGACCACATTTACCTTTGTGTCATTCACAAAATGTGAGGAGACACCCGGAAGGTTTCTTTGAGGAAATGTTACACATACACACAAAGGTTAGCTCAAGTGGTCATCAGTCACATGTGATATCTCTCTCCCCAAGTGGGGGGAGGTCATGAGTTTGACTCTCTTTATCCCTCAATGTTAGGTTTTTGGTACTTAAGCATCAATTGTTTACCCCATTTACCATCCAAGGATCATGGGAAAGTATTCAGTGTATCTCAAGGGGTTAGTTCGATATGTTGTTGCCAATGTTGTTGGGTATTTGGCTATCTGATGGGTTTACAAAGGATACCATTTCCCCATGAGATTTACCATAAAAATATAACTCTTTTTTCCAATGAAAACCTCGCAAGGAAACCCCCAAGCACTTCCCTACACTTTGCAAATGGTAGCTAATGTAAACCCATTGACATTGATTAAGGTCCATGACCTTGTAGGGACATTGAGTGAGCCAAACAATGGAGAAAACCAACCTAGGGAATTGACCCTAGGACCTCTGACATGAAGCTCAAAGCACTCACCGACTCAAGCTGGCCCATTGACCTAAATAAATGTTTCGAACATCTTATCCCACCCTCAAGCACTTAAGTGAGAGTGAGATTGTTGGTACTTGAGGGCCCAAATCTACTCATGAAAAGAAAATATGTAAAAAAGATTTGAACATGGATGAAAGAGGATAACAACTTTTCCTCTTAACAACTCAAATTAAACCAATTGACATATTATATATATATATATATATATAAAATAAAACATTGAATAAATAAGATAATCCAAGAAGTATTCCAATATGCAAAAGATAAGAAAACAATAAAAAATAAATTGCATGTTGATTAACTAAACTTCGAACATTTGAGGTCCAAAAAATTGGCAATAATGTTTTTATTAATCTTTAATAATCTTTAATAGAGGTTATTGAAACTTTTCCAATAGAAAAATTTCTCAATTATATTAAAATATAATTTTCTTCTCATATCAAAGTTACAAAAGCCCATTTCCTTAAGTGTCAAATATCAAGTGCCTAACAATGATAAACATAAAACTACCAGTCCTTACAAGACCAGAAAGTCACCAGAGTTGAAAACTAGCACACAAGCTACAATAAGAGATTCAAACTGGGAAAAAACCAGCAGTCGCTCGCCCCCAAAGGACCTCAAAGTGTTAACCAAACACCGCACGTCCCCAAAGGACCTCAAAGTGTTAACCAAAACATTGCACGCCCCCAGTGAGGACCTCAAATCTCTGGCCCAAAACCCCTTGTGTAGAAGCGGGGCTATGGACAAACAACCACCGCAACAAACCCCAAAACCACCACTGTCGAAACTTCAACAATAGCCACCAACGCGCACCCGAAAGCCAGAGCACAAATAGATCTTGCCGCAACAAACCCCCTAAATCACCATTGCCGCAACTTTGACAATAGCCACCCGGAGTTGGACCCTCCTACACCAAACATGCCATCTCCAATATTAGAAGAGGAAGGACCCACCATCGCTGAAGAGACAGTTGCCGCATGGAAAAGCTTGGCCCCGATCATGCCATCCATCGCTGAAGAGAACCTGCCCTCGCTGTAGAATTCTCCCCGAATCACCCTTTCATTGAAGAGACAGTTGCCGCTGGGAAAAAGATTGGCCCCGAACATGCCACCTCAGTCGACTAGGGATAAACCCTAGCCGTCGTCCTCGCTGTTTGTTGTTCATTGTATTTTTCTACGCTCCGAGTTTCCTTCTCACAAGTATACACATAGAATGATGTTGCCCTCCTTCCAAGTGGAACATCAAAAAATCAAGATTTAGTCATGAAACATGATGCTTCTTCTTGACGGTGATGGATAATCACTAACATACTTAACTAGGTTAAATTGATTTAATGTTCCAATGATATTTATAGGATGGTGAATAATGGTTAATGTAGGTGGACAATTTGATTAATTGGTTGACATGGTAGACACTGCAGTAAACCCAACATCAAATGTAAATGTATTAAATTATAGTAAATTTATAATAATGAGATGTAATTTTTTTTTTTTAATAAATCATAAAAAATAATAATAAATAAATTCAAAAAAAATAATAAATATAATAAATAAAATATAATACATTTTCAACACTGATTAATAATTATATGTATAAAGATATTTTATTTAATTTGTAAAGATATAAATTTCATATTACATTAACACAATATAAATTACATTTCTTATTCTATAATGCACAACATATCTTTTATAACATTTAAATATAAATCTTAACATGAGAAATCAAAGTTTTAACCATTCAACCTCATTGACATTGACTAAACATTTGAAAGTCTCATCGTTTTACTCACAAATATAAAATAATATTATAAAACTAACAACTACATTAGAAAACAACTATATAAATACTGTTTTTTATATATAATATTAAAGTAGAATCTACATTTAAAAACAACTTTAAAAAATACTATATATCATATTAAAGTAGCAATGAAAAAAATACCAACACATCAACATATTCAACCATATTAATATTAGATAGGAAAATTCAGTAATATTAATACTATATAAGAAAAATGCGATCACATCAATTTAAAAAAATTAAAAAATTAAATTTTAAATACAAAAAACATCGTTCATACCCCAATGGATTTGACAACCATAATCAATAATAATAAAATAATAAAAACTTTCACATCAACATGAAAATTTGAAAAACCATCCAGTGTACTTCACAATATTTAGTGGGCCAACATAATAAAAAATTTAGACATGTGGATAGTCCATCGATGTATGGCAATGAATTAATTTTGAATTACTTAAAAATAACAAGCGTTGCATGACAACGTAGTTCTTCCCAGGTTGATTGGGAATAAATGTATAGGGATGCAGAAAAAGTAGCGGAGGTAGATGGAAACTGCAACGGAGATGTGACAAGCAACATGAAGCACTGGTGATATCTATGCAGGAAATGACACGTGGCCTCTAGAGTCTGATTTAGTTTTTGAAACTATATAATCCATCTTGCTATGTTCGAAATTTCCATTGTTTCCAGGAGTGTGACTTGCTATGTTCAAAATTTTCGTTCCTACCTTGCATGTTTTATGTCTTCAATATATTTATGAAATTCATTCATAATGATTTTCGTATACTTCCAACTGGTTAGAGTTAAGTACAATTTCCATAGACCATCTGGCTTGTGTGTCTCTATATGTACCTGGACAAATAAAGTTATATGCATAGCAAGAGAAAAAGATATGCATGAGAAAAATATAAAACATAGAAGACACATATACAATTACATTCAAATTAAATAAACACAATTTCTTGACATTCATCACAGTTGAAGATAAAAATTTCTGAGAACATAAATATAAAAGGAGATAACAATAGTTCTATTTCAAATATATCAAAAAATAATATTGTCTGCTACATATTCTGGGAAATTTAAATGTGTTTTCTATATAGACTGGGATTGGGGCTCTCGCGGACCATAAGAGAAATATGTACAAGAAATAAGACTGTGGAAAGAAGAAGTGGGTGACGGTAGAGAGCAATACCTGAAAATAAGAAATTGGAAGGTATCAGTCTTTGGCTAGACATTTCTATGTAAAAATGTGGAATAACTGGATTGATAAAAAAAACAGGATGTGATCAATATACACTTACAATGATGGTACATATAACCCCTTTTACTATTTGCTTCTTGTTGCATTTTTATTGCCGTCATCAACGACTATTGGAATCGTGCCAACTTCTTGTTACCTTTCGTCGGAGACCTGCTCCATTGCCCTTTGGACCCATTCTTCAATGTAGCTTCTCAAGGGAGACACGTTGATCTCATTCCGGATTTTTATGTTGAAAAGTTCATTTTTTAATTCCCTTAGATCGATAGAAAGATTACGTAGAGCCTGATCAATTTCTTCATTTTGTACTGAATAGTTGACTAGACAGTCGTCCACATCATCTTCACCATATTTAAGGATGTTGTAAAACTTTTTTAAAGACAACCTCTTAAAAATATCAACTTGTTTATCGAAGGCTTGCTTAGTTAAGGGCAAGGAGTTGACGATTAAGTTGGGGTCTTGGACCTCGTTGGTCCTTCCATCTAAGTCTATTTTGGTCAGCTTTGCGAATAATTTTTCTTTCTTTGATATGTCTTGTTCACATGATTGGACAATGAGATGCAGGTTCTTCACTTTCTCTTTCCAACATTCATTTAATTGAGTGATCCAGTTTTGAGAGGGGAGATATTCTTGTCTTCTTCTTGTTTATGTCATGTTGTTGACATGGGTGCCAAAAGGGATGACCTTGTCTAAACATAAGCGTTGTTCATTTTTTAAATCCGCCTGCAAATGTTTGAGAAAAGCATGTGCCCTCGTTCCAAGAGAAGCCATAGTTTGTGATGTTTCCCAGGCCTCAGTAACCAGTTCCATTCTTTTCTTGATATTATTCTCCACATATCCTCTACACAATGGGAGGAGGTTGGAGCAACCTTTTAACTTGGCTACAGGGGTGGAAGGCATGGCTATTGCTAAATGACTGGCAAGCAATGGCATATGAATCAAAGCTTCCTCCAATTCCTTGACTTGGTTCTTCAGTCTGGAATTCTCGGCCTCAATGCCTCCAATGGAATCATCAAGAGCATCTCTGGTTGATCTGTGAAGTCAGGAGAGTTGGGACAACCGCATGTTCACAAGACTAATCTCTGAACGAGATTTCCCTTTCTTATTTTTTACATCTCTCTTTTCAATAATTAAATTTTTAGACTCGCTGTCAAAAACAACGCTTTGGAATACGAAGCATTCATCTTCATAAAAAAATTTGGTATTAGCGATGTCCATTGGGTGACTATGTTGGACCCCATCTTTGGGCGACTATGTTGGACCCCATCTTTGGGCTGATCAAGGCTGTGGAATATGCTATCCAGATCCGTGTCAATTTCCATGTTCTCACTCTCAATTTCAGGCTCTTCTACCTGCCCTACATTTTTTTTTCTCTTCTTCTCCACAGAAAGCTTGTGAGAACTATCAATTTTAGGGCGAGGAGGGTTGTTATCTCCTCCTCCATTTGAAGAATTCTAGGTTGCTTTCTTACTGGGGTGGGCCATTGGAGTGATGCTCTGGGATGTCATACTTTTGGGAGTGGTATCTGATGATTCAACACTCTTCTCACCGGGGCCTTTTCCCTGTTGCTTGTACAATTCAGTGGTGCTTTGCAATGTGTCTAGCTCACCGACATTAGAAGCAGGAGTGTTGTTGTCAGTGTCTTTGTTTTCGCCTAGGTGTCTCTTGAAAAATGAATTGCCGAGGCCAATTGCAAGTAAATGTTTCAAAAAAATTCTATTAGGGTCGAACCCTCTTAGCATTTCAACCTATCTTAGGTTTAAGTTGTTGAAATGGGCTGCAAATTCGTCAATTTTGTTGGTGTTCCTCAACATGAAGTCCCCGACTTTCCAAGGCAGAGGAATGAACTATTTTTTTCTCTTCTCATGGAATAGATGCAACCAATAGTTGTATTGCCTTGCTATTTTTGTAACAAACATTCTGTTTGTAATGTGACATGGAAGGAGAGCAGGTTTTTCTTTGGAGCCAAAAATCCTTATCACACTGTAATTCTCCATTTGTTCAAGTGCCCCCTTCCTATCCAAAAACTTGGTTTTCTGGTCAAATATGCGGGGAACATCCTTTCCTAATAATAAAACTTTGAAAACAGAGACAAAGTCATTAAAAACCTCATAAAAACAGTGGGAGGCCTTGTGCCTCCACAAGGCCTAGTACCAGAAGGTTACTGGGTTGAATTCCCAGTTTACCTTCTTGGACAGAGGCAATTTTGGAAACAAACAACAATGGGCTATCACGAAAACCAAGTAGGATGACATATAAAATTTCTTCTCCTTTTTGAAGCTTGACAATTGGGAACAAATTTCAAAGGAAATTAGCTTCCCCCAATAAAAAATGGTTTGTTCTTTGACTGTGAAATACAAAATATAAAGAACCATGCAGGAAATAGTTTCTATGGATTCCTGTCCCATTATTCTTGTAAACAACCAGACAATTTCCTGGAATGGATTTCCAAATGAACTAACCTGCAAGCTTGTGATATCTTCAGGAACTACCATCGGGTCTTCTAGGACTCGGGCAAGAGGTCCAACCCGTTATTATTCTTTCTTAGGAGCTACTTGGAGTCTTCTCCTTTGAACGTCAATGTTGGCTCCGACAATATTAACATCTGGCGGAAGACCTGAGGTGAAAAAGAAGCAAGAGAGTGGTCCTGCAGTGGAATAATTCTTTGGCCTGAGATATATTTATCAGCGCACCAAGAGACCAGCTCTTTACAGTAAAAAAATTCAGGGACACAGCCTACACAAGCAATTCCAGAGGTCCAAATTATTTTGTTATGGGCGGAAGGGGATGAGTAGTAAGAATATGCCCTGGACCACTAGAAGTTTTGGTCGTCACGCCCGAAGATGTTCACTGTATCTCCACAAAAATGTTGTCGATCTAGTGCCCCTTTATTAGCCCTGAAAAATCCATTCCATTATTAGAATTACGCCCAATTCTATTGGTGAACATCGATTCGATCTTGCTTGAAGAATTGTTGAAGAATCCCCTTGCACCTGAGGGTCTTCGGTTTCCTTTTCATGCCCCATAAAAAATTAACTTAAGGTTCTCGGTCGGGGGGGGTTCCCACTTCTCCTTGGATATTGAGAGAAGAGGTTAATGAGTGATGGGGGTCTATCTTTGGCATAGCTCCAGCTACCAACTCTTGAATATTTCAACCTCAACCCCTAGCAATGCCTAGTCCTCGTTTGACCAAGTTGTTGAAGATATTTTCTCATGAAAATTAGATTGAATTAGATTCCATACTCATTCTCCTATCATCTGATGTTATTTAAATATCCTCTTGTTCCTTTCCTTCCATACGTTCCAAAGAAAAAATCATGGAAAAGTGTTCCACACCTTGTTGAGAATAGAATTATAAAAAGGGTCATGTCTCTAGCACTCCAAAGTTCTAGTTATATCATTTCTGACCCTATCTAACCATATAAAGAGTGATTCTCCCTTGTCCCAAAGGGACGAGGCTTCTATGCACTTGCTGAAAAGGTGGTCAATCGTTTTCCCCTCTACTCAACACATCAAACAAATGGAAGGACTTTCATAACGTTTTCTAATCAGCTAGTCCCATGTTAAGGCTTTTGGGGAAAAGTTAATATTTTGGGGAAATGTCTTTACCCCACACTTCTCTCTTGTCCTCCTCCTTGAAACATGCAACCAAAGTATAAACCTTGAAAACTTTGAAGTTTTTATGCCCTTTATTTCCCCATCCGAGGATGTCTTAACCCATCTGAAACTGGATCTACCTATTCTGTAACTTGTCCTCCAACTCCCCTTTTACTCAAGGTTCCCACTCAGTTGGCCATTCCTCACATTTTCTCTAGATCCTTTCAAAAGAAAATGATCTATCATGTTGTTCCTCCCAATAATGGCAGATTGTTGGCACCCAAAGTTTTGGGTAAAGGTCACACACACACACACATAAATGAAGTTGTGCATGTCTGCTCCATTTTTTGCATGCACTCAAGCAATTGCGTAGAAGGCGACATGAGGCGCATGGGCTTGTTCAAATTTTTCTAATGCGCACTAGTTCAAGTTCTTCCAATGCACATCAGTCCAAGTTTGGTGAAGCGCACTAGAAATTAAGAAGACACTGCATGCATGCTAAATCAAGAAAAAGAATATTCGAGAAATATTCCCAAATAATAACTTCAGGCATCACGAGATATCGTGAAGTAGTAAGGATATGAGTTGGAAAATAAGTTAGGGTTTCCATGACTCCAAAGAGGTTATGTGGAATGCATGCAAGTGATTGAAGCATGCGAGACTGGTAGTCAGAGGAGTAAGTGGGGCATAACCGAAAGCGAAATAGCACTAAAGCCAAGAAGAAGATAAACAGGAGCAACAATAATAAAAAAAAGAGTTATTCATTTTATCTACTCAGCTAGTTATCCATTGTGGTTGTTCTCAATGTCCTTGAGATTTCTTTGAGTCTAGTTTTGTAATGTATCTGATTGTGAGTCTGGGTCTATAATATCTGCAGAGTCAAAAAGAAAGTGCATGGTGTTATGTAATGTAATATTGGGAAAATGTATAAGAATGCAAGACTTTGTTGTTGTCAATTGATGAGTTGCTTAATGTATGTCTGTGAATGGTTGAATGAAGATAATAAAGATGAAATTATTATGGTCTTATGATATGTGGATCATTTTTCAATTGAATTTATGTGATGGTTTTATATATGTTAGTTGTTAAGTTGATTGCAATGGATTTTATGAATGCCAACTTGGATGGATTCATGTGTAATTATTCCTTCATCACCAACACAAGACCATATGGTCTCTGTGATTCTCATGGCGTCTCGGGTGATACCTTCTTCTGTCTTCGGTTGTGGATTGATATGCCAACACATTAGGTTTTTTTTTTGTCAACTCTGGACAAACCTTGAGTATTCAACCCCCCAATGTTAAGAAGGACACATGCAAGGATAGTAAAGGAGCCAACAAATGGTTATGTTGTCGATACCTAAAGGTTTTGTATCGAATGATGAAGGCGAATAATGAGGTGCTATCCATCTCAGGAAGAAATTCAAGATTGGTTGAATGCGAAGGAAGATGATTTTACTCGACGAGAAACTCAAGGTCTGAATACCAATGTGGAGAGATGAAAGAGTATGTATCTCTACACTAATATGCATGATATTTTCTTTGTCGAATTTCCCTTTTTATTGTATGAATGGTTGAAGAGGCAGACTGATATTAATACTACTTGGAGGCCACAAGAATCATTGGTCTGGGATCAGATCACGATTGATAGGATGAAGACATTGGATAACATGTGGACTCTAGAAATTGATTTATGTTTTTCTTGGGTGAAGGTAGGGTATATAATTGAGTTTGTTGTCAAGTACATTGATTCTATCAATGAGGCTGAAACAAAGTTCATGGAAGGTCATAGGAAAATGTTGTTGGAAGAAATCCCACTCTGGTTAAAGATGTTGTTTGAGGAGAAGGGGATGATGTGCATGGATCCTGATAGGATGGATAGGTAGACTCCCATAGCACTGGGGGGATGAAAAGACGAGGGGAAAGTGAGAGTGGAGATGGATCCATTGAGAAGTATCCAGAAGTTGTTAAAATGAGGTGAGAAGTAGGATGGACACAAAAGAGTAGATGAGAGAGAGAATTGAAATATATGAAAGAAGAGTTGAGTCAAGGAGGAAGGAATACCAAAGAAGTTGAAGTAAGATAACAAGGGGTGTGTGACAAGAGGTCAGGCCCAAAATGAAGAGGAAGGAGACTGCACAAGGAGGAAGTGTGGTAGAAGCTAATGCACAAATGAAGCTAATTGCACAAATGAAGCTAATGCATAAATGAAGTTAAAATCATTCAGATATTTGTAAAAATTGTAGCCCCTTTGGAGAATCTAATGCACAAAGATACCAAGTACATCTGGACACGGGAATTCCAGGAAGCCTTGGACACTCTAAAGAAGAAACTAGTCACTGCATCGATTCTAGTTTTTCCTGACTGGTCTAAATTATTTCATGTTCATGTGGATGCTTATTCCATTGAATTGGGAGAAATTCTTGCGTAGCCAGGTGAAGAGAATATTGATCATCTGATCTACTTTTCTAGTCACAAAATTTCTGAGGAAAAAAAGAAATACAATGATTGAGCGCGAGGGCCTCACCATGGTATATGCCTTGCAAGAGTTTCACCATTATTTGTTGGGAACCCCTTTTAAATTCTTTAGCGACCACTCCACACTCAAGTATTTGGTCAAAAATCCAGTGTTGGGAGGGAGAATATACCATTGTTTGCTACTATTTCAAGAATTTGAGTTTGAAGTATTTTTCAAGCCTGGGAAATATATTGTTGGACTAGATCATCTGTCTAGGATTGATTATGGAGAAGCTAGTCAGAGTCTAGATGACGAACTCCCCAATGTGAAACTCTTCTGCATCAAAGTAATTCTTGATCAATTAGATGAGATCATTGAATTTATCATGTCGGGAAAAGCTTCGATGGGGTATACTTCAACCCATCAACATAAAATGGTGACCCATAGTGCCTATTATCAATTGATTGTTGGACACGTTTATAAGCTGGGAGTTGATGTAATTTTGTGCAGGTGTGCCTTAGAGCATGAACGATACACTATTTTGTATGAAGCACATGAGGGAATCGCAGTAGGGAAAAATGTCAGTAAGGCCACCATGTGGAAAAATTTTCACACATAACTTTGGTGGCCCTCACTCTTCATTGATGCCAAGGAGTATTGTAAACGCTGGGACATATGCCAATGGATCAGAAAGCCTTGCCGAAGAGATGAACTCCCTTTGTTTTCAGTTCCAACATTGGAGCTATTTCAGAAGTGGGCCATTGATTTTATGGATCTGATCAGTCCTCCCAAGCATCGGATGGGTGCACATATTATTACTACCACTGAATATTTTATGAGATGGGATGAATCTGCCATGGTTAAGGATTGTACAACAAAAATGATGGTGCAATTCATTTTTGAGAATGCGATTACCAAGTTCGGGTGTCCAAAGGTGTTGATGAGTGACCAAGGCTCACATTTTCTGAATGAGACCATTCGGGAACTCACTCAAGAGTTCATGATCCACCACCAAAAGAGAAATCCCTATCATCCTCAATCTAATGGTACAGTTGAATCTTTCAATAATATTCTAGAATATGCTTTACCAAACTTTGTAATGTAATCTAGGGAAAATGATAAAAGTAATTAACATGTAATATTAGCCATTAATCTCAAGTGAGGTGAGAAGTAATCTCAATCATTAATAAATTTGGATATTAGGGTTATATTATAACTCAAGATTATAAAATCAAGTCTAGGGTGAAGGAGAAAGACACTTGATACTTTTGCTGATAAAGTCAACATAGAGAGGGTTGGATCACGAAGGATTATGATTCAAGGAGATCTTGGATAGGTGGAGAATGACTTCCATCTAGAGATTAGGTCAAGGAGAAGAGATAATAGAGGTTGTTGCTAATGGGTTTCAATAGAGCGAAGCCACAAAAAGTGTTGCACCGTATGAAGATTTCCATATAGGATTTTTATACGTGTACACGAGCGCCTGTGGAGACAAGTGTGTATACACAGGTGCAATTAAGTATAGGCACGTACATCTAAAAAAACATTCATATATGGGCTATATATTGGATCATACTTTGCCAAGTTTGTCTACAGTTTTATTTATCTCTATTGGTTATTTCTCTCAGTTCTACTTCTATGGTTGACCCAGGTTCGAATCTCAACTGGTTTCCAACAAAACCTTCTAAAACTATCGGCCCTCCTGGTAAACCAGAAGGAAACAGAGTGCACATAGTTCAATGCACAGTCTCACCCAAGATAGCTTTATGGGTGAATGCAATGCTCAAGTGCTTGTAGTCTAGTACTGATTTGGGATATAGGAGTGTATTTTAATTTCTTCATGCATTCATCATATTATCCATTCAATACTCCTAAGATTCATTCATATTTTAGGCCATGCATGTATTCTAACATATTTTAGCTTAACCATTCATTTCTAAATCACTCATTGACATAAGGTAAATATGATCAATCATTGACATAAAGTAAACATGCACTGAACATCACATATAACACAGGTTTTACCATGGTTCACCCCCTCTTGGGCTACATCCACAAAGATTTGGCTTCTCTTCTCTTTTATTAGGTTTGCTGCAAAATATAGCGTTGCACGCATTACATATTTCTTCTTACAAGAATGAAGAGGTTTGAGACTCTCTATGAGGAGGACTAGATCACACTAGGATCCTCAGCCTGTGACCTAACCCTCAAAATATGACCTACTTGACTCTTCTATATCAACCTCAAACTTACAATCTCTGAACAATTATTGAACAACAATCAAACATAAACCTAACCTAGACCTCCTAGGTTCTTATTTATACTAGTTTTTAGGCTTATAGCCATTACAATATTTATTCAAAACCCTAACCCTAACATGGTTAGGTTTATCTGCCTTCCCACCTTGCATGTTTCTTTTCCTCGCGCATGTTATTTTTCCTGTCAGTTGTTCTTCTCCAAAATTAGGCCTTTCCTTCCAAAATTAGGTCTTTCCTAAAAAAAGGCCCGCACCCAAAAGGCCCCCAACACTGACATGTGGCTCATCCCAAGCCACTCAGGTAGTGCACACTTCTTCTACTGATGTCTCTAAACTTTGGAACTTGTTTGTTACTTCCCTTCCTCTTTCCTTGACCTGCAAGGATTTTCCTGTTAGATCCTCCACTGATTGTGTTGTTATCTCCTCCTAGATCAATGATGTGCCCTCTTTCTATTCTTCTGCCATACTTTTATTTTCTTCCTCCAACTGTGCAATAATGTGCGTTGCTTTTTCTTGGAGGGTTTCCAATTTGTCTTGTCTTTCTTGCTTCTGTGTCTACACTGCTTTCAAATCTGTATGCAGCTTCTTCATGTCTTGAGTGCCCTTCAAGCGCTTTGTGATGCTCATTGTTTTCTACCTTTGTTTGAGCTCTTTTATAGCAATTCTGACTCTTTCCTTTTCTTGGTCCCACTGTTGGACCTTCTCTTCTTCTTCCAGGATAGTCCAAATCTGCGCGACTCTTTCGAATAGTTCTTCGACTTCCCTTGCTTCTTTATCCATATCAGTTATTTGGAGTGAAGATTCTTGTTCTCTATGTTCTCAGACCTTGGGAAGAGTTGTAGGGTTGAGCCTTTCTTTGAGCTCCTCAATATCTTTCTTGTATTGTTCAATTGTTTGTGCAATGAGGTTGATATTCTCCTTTGAATGTTTCTTCGGTGCTTGCGCGTTTTCTGGGATGCGATTGTAAGTTGTTGTTAATCCCTGTTCCAATCCATCTGCACGTTCTTTCTCCTCCTCCATCTTCATGGTCAGTTTGTTGCATGTGATTTGTAGCATGTCAACGACCCCTCTACCCACCTCCAAATTTGTTGCATCCGTGCAGGACCTGGACTGTACTTCTTGCATGACACTGACATGTATTTTGTATAGCTCCTTGGTAGTTATTTGTGCCATGATCATTTCCAATTGTTCCACCTCCTCCAGGGGTTTCTACGCAGTCTCCTGATCAAATATGATCATCTGATGTGTAACCATAAATTTCTCCCTACCCTGGATGACGAACTGCATTGTCTCCTCTCCTTCTCTCTATGCATGTGGCCGCTATGTCTTTTCCTTTTGCTGAATTGTGGCCTGTGATCCTACTTTTCTCCACAATTGTTGTATGTTGTCATGAGCCTCTAGGAACTTGGCCATGATTTCTTCTCATTGCGCCTCTACAATTTAGACGACTTCTTCTCCCCTGTCTTGGGCTTTGTCCTTGATTAGATCTGCATCATCCTCTGTCAAGGTGATGTCTGGATCCTCTGTGTCATATTTTCTTTTATTGCACACCTATTTCTCCTGCGTGAGATTCCTTAATTTCTATGAGGGATACACACCAATTTTTGTACCTTGGGATGTTTCTTCTCCAACTGTGAAGTGTCCTTCTTTCCAATCTATGGTTGGCTTCATGTTATTTCTCCTCATAACTGAAGTGAGGGGAGTATCTATCTAAGGTGACATTGGGTAGCTACTCCCATAGTTGTCACACTATGGTGGGAGTATCTATATAAGGTGACAGTGGGTAGCTACTCCCATAGTTGTCACACTATTGTGGAGTATCTATAAGACAACATTTTGGAGTCATTGCCAGGGAGGATTTTGAATCCTCTTTCGTTCCCTAATGACACTTTGGAAAGATTTGATCCCAAAGCCTTTAACCCTAGCTTGCTTGGTCACTCCACTTGAGGGAAGTTATCTTTCCCTTTACTTCCTTTGGTGAGCTAAAGCTCATCTAGCGACTCCACCACCTCAGAATCTGTCTTCCAAAAATACCCTTTCCCTTGGAAGACTCAAGCCTTCCAAGGTTTACTAAGAAAACCTCCATTTAACTCCCCCATTTTCGAAACCCTTTTCCACCCTTTGCACCAATGACTCATCCTTGGGAAAAATACCTTTATAATACCTTGAACTTGGTTTCCATCACTAGATATCCCAATGTTATGCTTAAAGAAACCAACAAATGGTTGTCAAATTTTTCAGCGAACAATGTGGTCAGAGCATAAGAAAACATTTATGCAATTGGCCTAGACATGAAAAATAAAGG
The DNA here is from genome assembly GCA_009831015.1 of Picea engelmannii. Classification (NCBI taxonomy): domain Eukaryota; kingdom Viridiplantae; phylum Streptophyta; class Pinopsida; order Pinales; family Pinaceae; genus Picea; species Picea engelmannii. The sequence continues at coordinate 196,549 of ML782690.1, read as the reverse complement.
AGTGGAACATGAAGATTTGGAAATAAAAATGCTAGCCACATCTCTTATTGAAGATGCCCAAAGGTGGTTCAAAGTCTTTCCTGACAATCACCTAGCATCATATGAATATTTCACTAAGTTGTTCAAGAGAAGATGGGCAAAAAAATGCTAATGACTTAGTTCAGTCAGATTAAGAAGAAGGAGAATGAGAGAGTGAGTGAATTTGATACCAGATTTGATAAGCTACATAGCCAAATCGTGAAGGATTTGTGCCCATATGAAGCAGTTTTCCATCTTCTTTATGTGAATTTATTTGAAGGGAAATTTGGTTTCATCCTAAGGGATAAGAAACCCAACACTTTGGCACAAGCCAAAGAGTACAGTGCAGAAATCGAAGAGAATATTCTCTACTCCAAGATTGATCTTTTTCAATATCCCCATGCTAAGGTGGAAAGAAAGACAAAGATGTCAACCAATAATGCTCCAGATCCAATAGTTCTCATAGCTCAAAAGCTTGATCAGATGAATACTCAGTTTGTCCAAACTTAGAATCAAGTTATGAGTTGATTAAGGAATTTGGAGAGAAATCAGTCTACTTTGAGACCTCCATTCGTCAGACAACTGAAGGATTCTACATGGTGGAAGACAAGGCTTCAACAAGAAGCAAAGGCTCCTGATGCTTTGAAACCTCTTGGGATGGTCAACATTGAAGAATCACATTGAAAAAAAAATGAAAATGTAGGAAAGCAAGGTGATTCTTCAATGTTGACCATCCCAATAGGTATCAAAGAATCATGAGACTTTTCCTCTTATTGAGGCCTTGTATTCCACCCTATAGCATCCTTTTGTTGTCTTATGAATGGAGGTCTCGGAGTAGACTGATTTCTCTCCAAATTTTTCAATCACCTCATAACCCGATTCTGAGTTTGGATGAACTGAGTATTCATCTGATCAAGCTTCTAAGCTATGAGAATTATTGGATCTGGTGCATTGTTACTTGACATCTTTTTCTTTATTTTTTCCTCGAAACGAGGATACTGAGAAGGATAAATCTTGGAGTAGAGAATATTCTCTTCGATTTCTACACTGTACTCTTTGGCTTGTGCCAAAGTTTTGGGTTTATTATCCCTTAGAATGAAACCAAATATCCCTTCAAAGGAATTCACATACAGAAGATGGAAAACTTCTTCAAATGGGCACAAATCCTTCAAGATTTGGTTGTGTAGCTTATCATATTTGGTATCAAATTCACTAATTGTCTTGTTCTCCTTCTTCTTAATCTGGTTGAACTGAGTCATTAGCATTTTGTTTCTGTCTTCTCTTGAACAACTTCACGAAATCTTCATATGATGCTAGGTGATTGTCATACAAGCCTTTGAACCACCTTTGGGCATCTTCAGTAAGAGATGTGTTGAGTATTTTAATTGCCACATCTTCATGTTCCACTCCTTCATTTTTCATGTCTAGGCCAATTGCATAAATATGTTCCTCTGCTCTAACCACATTGTTCCCTGAAAACTTTGACAACCATTTGTTGGTTTCTTTATGCATAACATTGGGATATCCAGTGATGGAAACCAAGTTCAAGGGATTATAAAGGTCTTTTTCCCAAGGATGATCCATTGGTGCAAAGGGTAAATTATAGCGGAAAATGGTTTTGAAAACGAGGGAGTTAAATTGAGGATTTCTTTAGTAAACCTTGGAAGGCTTGAATCTTCCAGGGGAAAGGGTCTTTTTGGAAGATGGATTCCAAGGTGGTGGATTCTTCAGATGATCTTTAGATCACCAAAGGAAGGAAATGGAAAGAGAACTTCCCTCAAGTGGAGTCGCCAAGAAAGCTAGGGTTAAAGGATCTGGGATCAAAGATTTCTAAAGTGTCATTAGGGCACAAAAGAGGATTCAAAATCCTCCCTGACAACAATGCCAAAATGTTGTCTTACAGATACTTCACAATAGTGTGACAACTGTGGGAGTAGCTACCTACTGTCACCTTATATAGATACTCCCACCATACTGTGACAACTATGGTAGTATCTACCCAGTGTGAACTTAGATAGATACTCCCCTAACTTCAGTGATGAGGACCAAGGACATGAGTATCCACCCATTGTCACCTTAGATAGATATTGCACTACTCTTGATTGCTTGATTCTACGTTGTTGTCGTTCTAGTATTACCAGTCGAACTACTTGTTCTTGCTGAATAGCCTACTTCAACCTTGTTCTTAGACTGAGAGGATTTCACCATGCCTGCCCTCGTGGTTAGTTTTGTTACTGGTAGTTGCCACTACACATGCCAATATTTAATGATCCAGTCCACTTGCTCCTTGGTTATACAGTACTGCATCTCTATCCATTCCTTCTTTGGATACCTTGCTACTTGGATCCATACATGATGCCTAGACTCCTTGAACTTGGTTATCCCATCTGTCTCCTTCGCTACTTCCATCAATATGTGCCATACATTCATTGTGCACTATTGTATGTTTTCCAAGAACATTGCAAAAATTGCGTTATTTTCCTCCTGCATCTTGTTATCCTTGGCCTGTTAGAGGGACTCATATTTGGCCACGTAGCATTTCCACATCCTATCCAAGAATGCTGAGAATTTTGGCTCCTTCCACCCTGCCAATGCTATCAGGATGATCAATCATGAGTAATGGAACTCAGTTCCATTGTCCTGCGCATATCTATAGTCTATCAAAAACTAGTTCAGCAAGTATGGTGCCTAGCTGAACATGACCCACTTCGCACACTGTACGACTACTGCAATAACACTTACTGGTGCTTCTTCCTTGTGACATTTCCTCAAAAATTTTCAAGCCATAAGCTTGTTGGAGAACCTTGTCGCATTGTCATTGATATATTTGATGAAAATGCCTCTATTTCCCCAACTAGTGCCAAACTATGCTTTCACCAGCTCTGTTATTTATTTCTTGTGTGCCTTTTTATCTAAATATTCTTCTGGTTGTGCATTGAATATGGGGAGTCATGTGATATTGGAAATTAGTGCCACATCGATCTATACCATCCTTTCCATCCATAGGATGCCTCTATGTATGTGGATGACTATTTATTTGACACAAAGCCCAACATTCTTACCATGCCCGAAATGCGGTATATCCAGCAGGTTCATAATGCCTGTGTTATAGAGCCTCGTTATCCACTGTGTTGGATCTAATATGGGTTTGTCGAGGGGTACAACTTCCCCTGTGTTTATAAAATAACTCTCCTCGACTAACTCTGGGAATTTAGCCGCATCGTGCACATCATGGTCAACATACCTAAGCCTAGGTACCTTTCATAGCATATCATCCACAGTAATGACTACATCTAGAAGATAGGGGAATGTAACTTCCATGGCATCTGGTGACTTTATTTTCTGTCCCGCAACTGATGTTCTTGCCTTTGCTACATCTGCATCCTCTTCTTCCCTTACAGACTTTGGTCGGTCAGTGATGTCTTGGACCAACACTTTCTCTTGTTCATGGGACTGTTGTGGTCCCATTGTCTCATCACGCTTTGTAGGTATCTCGAGGTTAGGTTTTAGAATTCCATTTTGGGCCCTAAAACTCTACCCTATTTCTACTTGTTGTGTTATTGATGTTTCCTCTTCAATCCATGTTGGGATGATTGATTCTGTGTCTGAGGTGGTGAAATCCTTGAGTTTGACCACGTTTTCGAGCTGTCACATTATTTCCTTGCGCCTATGATCCTATTGAGTAACTCAGATGTACTGGACTGGCGCGCCGAACTTTGGTGGATTCATTCTCTGTCAAATTCACACACTTGCTTCCTTCGGCATAAATTTCTAGCTAGGGAAGTCACTCTATTTCTTGATCTATTCTCAAAAATCGCTAAGTGTTGAATAAACGCATGCTTTCCTCCTTTTATAGACCCGATATTATTCACTTTCCACTTTTCATGTGCATTTGTGCCAAGTATAATTTTTCCTATGCATCGGCTTTTGATGTTTGTCACGGTGATTATTACACGTAACTTTTGTTGGCAAATGTTTGACAGGTAGCATATGCTTTTCATTGATGGCAAGTACAACAGTGAATATGGTTGGATCAGAGTGTGCATCTGAAGACTCTGCAGAGGTGTAGAAGTCCAAGAATCCCTTGGGGATTCAGAAGTGAAAGCTCAGGAGGAACAGCGTCTAGGAGAACGCACGCAGCAAATCTCAAGATACAAGAGTTCGCAGAGGAGAAGGAAGACAAAGGTCGAGGCCATTGAGAACTTGTAATTCTCCCAAGGTTGGGAGGAAAGTGTGGAAAGCTCAGGAGGGAGCACAGCCTCCGTTAGATCGACTGAAGAAGAAGATCTGGACCGTTGGTTTCTACATCCAGGAGGATCTCAAGAGAAGCCTACAGAAGGGAGAGATTGAGAGATGTTGGATCTCATTCAGAAATCCTATCAGCCGTCAGATCGGATAGGAGCTGCACGAGGTTAACCAGCGGGAAAAGCCAAGGTGAAATCTCGAAAGGAGGGTTGAATCATCGGGGTTTCACATATCGGGAATCCCGTGAGCCAATGCATTGCGGCATTGGAAAGTTTGAAACCCCGATGAGGAGGTTTGGTTACGGTCATATAGGGGGAGGTCACGTGGACCACGAGCTCAATCAGAGGGCTAATTGAAGTTAGAGGCGTCAAATCTGAGTGCAGGGTTTGACCACCATTGGATCGAGGAAAACCTGCACAATCTTTAAAAAGTGCAAGGAGTAGAGGGCTCACAAATCCCGGAAGCAGGAGGACCGTCCATCTCAGGGGGTTATGTGGATCGTTGATCCAACTCCCTGTCGGGGTTTCGAGGATCGAGAGTTCGAGATGTCAAAGAATATTGACATCAAGAATCCTGAAATCGCGATGTGTGAAATCCCAACTGAACCTGAACCGTCAGATCAAGATGTGATCTAGACCATTGATCCGACTCACATCAGCTAGGAACACGTGGCACAACCAGGTAATGACAAGTGTCAGACTGATTCAACATTTCAGGCACATGTAAGTCACGAATCAGAGTGACACGTGGCAGTATTAAACACGTGTCAATCCACGTGTGACGTCAGCAGATGGACACCACGTCGGAGTTTCGAGGATCGCGTTTTGGAAATGTCAAAGAAACATTGCAATAGGAATCCCGATTTCTCGATATGCAAAATCGCGACTCAAATCGTAGCCATTATTTCAAGATCAAATCTGGACTGTTGATCCCAGTCAATGGAGAGACATCGGGGATCGAGAGTTAGACATGTCAAAGAAAATTGACATCAAGAATCCCGATATTGCGATAGGTGAAATCGCGATATAATCTGAACCGTCATATCAAGTGTTGATCGGAGGGCTACTGATGCACGAAACAGTGAAACTAATAGAAACCATTGATGGCGTCTGCTAAGAGAATTCAAAGAAACCCCTGTGTGATCGCCAGAGGAGATGAAGAGTCTCCAAGCTTCGTCCAAGTGAAGGAAGACTATTTTTAGAAGGAATTAACAGAGGGATGAGCGTGGAAGCCTATAACTAAAACAGAGAAGGTGAGCTTGACTGTCACAGAGAAGACAAAGAGTCCCAACTGCCAGAGAGGCTGAGGAATCTCAACATAACATCCAGTGATGTTGAACGCGTGGGAAAACAACCAGAGAAGCTGAAGAGTTACGATGATGATCACGCAGAGCACTCGAGAGGTGGAGGAGATTGGTACGGTATGAGCATGCATAGGAATGGAAAATATTTCATGCACAAGATGCACAGAAGCTATATATACACGGTACAGAGAAGAGATGAAGTTGTTGTTGTTGTTGGAGTATGTTGTGGTTGTTGTTATTGAAGGTGATTCATGTGTGAAGAAGGAGGGGAGTGCATCAGCTGAATTGAACAGAAGAGGAACTGTGCAGTGAATGGACATGGCGTACAGAGCATAAAACGCAGAAGAACAAACAACGCAAGTGATGTGTGCAGAAAGGCGATGAGGCAGACAGAGCAATGAAATGCAGCAGAACAGTGATGAGTCTGGTAAGCCATTGTTGAACGTCATATCACTATAATACGTTTCTATATGAAAGTTTTTTTATTTCAAGGTGGAAGGGAGGTGCTAGGGAGGACTGGTGTCCTCATAGGTTCAAGTGGGTGCTTGAACACAGGGAGTTGTAGCTTCCATCTAGTTGCAACCAGAGAAACCAGGATGGTAGGGTGGTGCAAGGGAGAACTCTCGTTCTCTGTTATACAGGTTGGTGCCTGTATGATTGGAAGTTGGTACTTCCATCCAGTTGGTGCTAGAAACACTCAGGGAGTTGGTGCTTCCTTCTAGTTGGTGCTAGAGAAACCATCGAGTTGGTGCTTCCTTCTAGTGGGTGCTAGAGAAAATAGAGACTTGGTGCTCTCAACAAGTTGCAGCCTCATTATGAGTTGGTGCTCATGTGTATGATAATGTAAAGAATGTAACTATTACTTATCATATAAAGAAAAAGAGGTTTTTACCCTTTATGGGTTTCCTCAGGAAATATCTGTCTCTATGTATCACATGTGTGTGACTGATGCTGAATGTGCCTTTGTTTATCTCTTTGCATTATTGTGATCATCATTGAGTGCCTCGTAAAGATTTTAAAAGAAACATAATTGTTTAAGCACGGTAACAATTGATTCACCCCTCCCCCCTCTCAGTTGTCCAACAATTGGTATCAGAGCTGACCCCTTTTATCTAAGGGTATATCCTAGAGCTTAAACATGTCAATCCATGAAGGAAATTCAACCAATAAGCCCCCTCTATTCAATGGAACAAACTTTTCCTTATGGAAAGTTAGAATGAGAACCTACATCATGGCCTTAGGTGAAGATGTCTGGGATGTGGTAGATATTGGTTATGTAAAGCCAGTAGTGCTAGCTAATAAGAATGACAAACTAGAATTTAGCTTCAACGCTAAGGCCATGAATGATATCTTGAGTGGGCTTGCAGAAGCAGAATTCGTAAAAGTTATGCACCTAGGAACTGCCAAAGAAATGTGGGATAAACTCATTAACATTTATGAGGGTAATGAGAAGGTAAAGGATGCAAAGCTTCAAACCTACAGTATACAGTTTGAACAGCTGAAGATGAAGGAAGATGAAACTATTGGAAAATACTTTTTGAGAGTAGAAGAAATGGTAAATGCAATGAAGACACTTGGTGAAACAATTGGGGAACCTTCTTTAGTTCAAAAAATCTTGAGATCTCTCCCAGATAGGTTCAACCCGAAGGTCTCTGCTATAGAAGAACTTAATGATCTGAAAACCTTTCAGTTTGACCAACTTCTCGGAACATTGACTGCATATGAAATGAGAATAGTTAAAGATAAACCCAC
>ML782690.1:153896-179380 GCA_009831015.1 Picea engelmannii | reverse complement strand
GCAAAGAAAACAACAAGTGGGAGAATGTTGGGTATGTGTTATATTCTTTGCACGAGTAGTAGTGTCTGAGCGCCTGGCCGAGCGCGTAGGGGGGTTAGAGGGGGGCGGAGCCCCCCGCGCGAGGGTTCGGGGGCAGCGCCCCCGATTTTTTTTTTTCGGGCCGACATATTTTCGCCCGGCCGAGCCGACATATTTTCGCCCGGCCGACATATTTCCGGGACGACATATTTCCGGGCCGACATATTTCTAGGACGACATATTTCCGGGACCACGTGATATTAGGTTGTTTTTCGGCACATGGTTTTTGCCGATGGTTTTCTATTTCCGATTAAGGAATTAGGGTTTTGGACTAATCCAGGTCATTGGGTTAGGGTTTTGGATGCCGCTGGCTCCTATATGTATATTGTATTGTAAACAATGTAACACAATGTGTATCAATATAATATATGTTGGTTTTCCCGGTTTGGGTTTCCAGGTGAAAAATCTTTGTGTAATGTTTGTATTTGCTATTGTATCTTTTCTGTCCTTTTCTGAATATCAGTTTGCAGTAGATATTGTACAAGGTTAGAATTTACACTCCTTCCTTAAAACTCTTCTTCTTAATATGTCTGTCATGTCAGGATTTGTCTCTTGATTTCTGCACTACCTGGTGAAATTCTGCCAGAATCCTTTCCTCTTCCATCTCCATTAGTTTATTTAACCTTTCTTGTACTGTGCCTCTTTCTGTCATGTTGGTAATTGCTGCAACATGCAGACTGAGTACCAGAAATTTTAATGGCACCACTACTTCCTTCCCATACAGCAACCTGAATGGTGTTCGTCCTATCAACTTATTACATGTGGTGTTGTATGCCCATAGCACTACTTGTATTTTCAAGTCCCAATCATCCCTTTTGACATTGCAAATCTTAGTCAAAGCATTTTCCAAGATCTTATTGAAGGCTCATACTATTCCATTTTCTTGACGATCGTATGGTGTACTCTTCTGGTGGTAGATTTCAAACTCCTCAGTCATAGACTTGATATTTATGTTGATAAAGTGAGTTCCTTGGTCACTCATCAAAATTCTTGGACACTCAAATCTAACATATTTTATCTTAAGCATTCATTCGTAAATCACTCATTAAAAAAAGGTAAATGTTATCAATCATTGAAATAAAGTAAACATGCACTAAACATCACATATAACACAGGTTTTACCGTGGTTCACCCCCTCCTGGGCTAGTCCACAAAGATTTGGCTTCTTTGCTCTTTTATTAGGTCTGCTGCAAAATATAGTGTTATGGGCATTACATATTTATTCTTACAAGCATGAAGAGGTTCAAGACCCTCTATGAGGCAGACTAGATCACACCAGGCTCCTCAACCTGTGACCTAACCCTAAAAATGTGACCTACTTGACTCTTCTATATCAACCTCGAACTACAACCATTGAAAAATGATTGAACAAAAACTGAATAGAACCCCAACCTAGACCTCCTAGGTGTTGGAAGATTGTTTGTTGTCATTGATGTCGACCCTAGACATTGGTTGTAGTCATTGATGTCAACCCTATGTTGGATTACTAAGAGGGGGGGGTGAATCAATAATAGCGTAATTATAATCCTTTTTCTCCAAATAATCCAAGTGTTATATAAATGTAGAATTATTATCCAATAATGAGCAATAAGAAGTGAACAATCACACACATACACAGTACACCAATGCTTTACGTGGAAACCCAAATCAGGAGAAAACCACATAATGATTTATCTTATATGTCTTGAAGAGTTACATTCATTGGAAACACCAACTTCCTTTGTTTTCCAGATGCAACTGGAAGGAGGCTCCAACCCCTTAGTTTCTCAAGCTATAACCTGAGGGAAGCTCCAACTCCCCAATTCTATGGCTACAACCAGAAGGAGGCTACAACCCCCTATGTTCTTCAGCTACAACCGGAAGGTGGCTACAAGCGCCTGTCCTTGCCCCATCCAACCACACTGAAGTAAAAGTAGAATGATGGAACCACTATCACACTATCATTGTGAGATATACCATTGTAAACATGTACCAATAAACTTGAACCATGCATCAACCATGAATCAACATGTACCTCAACCTGTAATCAACCTGTACCATAAAAAAGTGCACCAACCTGTACCAAACAATCTGTAATCAACCTGTACCATAAACAAGTGCAACCAACCATGTACCAAGTATGTACCAATTATGTGCCAAGTACTCATCAACTATGACTCATCCATATGTATCAACATCATCAACTATACACTTCATGTATGTGCCAACTCATCAACTACTTGTCTCAAGCATGTACCCAACTTGTACCTCAACCAAAATCCCTCATCAATTTCATCATCCAAATATGATTTGTAACTTTGTAATAGACCTAGTGTATATGATCACATACATGCAAACCTTCCTTAACTTCAACAACAAGATACTAGCATTTTCATCAAACGTTTCTTTAGTCTCACAAGACTAGTTTTGGATTAGTCAACAACCCTAACTTGAAATAATCATAACTTTGTACCTGTTATGAATAAATATATGAAACTGATAAAAAAATTTCTTCAGTGTGTTTTATGCAATTCCTCCAGGTTTCACTACTTGGAACCTCTCAAAAAAGGAGTTATGGAAAAAATGGCACACCTTCCTGAATTTTGGCTTATTCTAGAGAGCGAAATTGTAGAGCGTGCCCCACACAAAATATTTGTTGAATTAATATAAAACTGTTACAAAACATACTAAAGAATATACTCTAACCAACACATTTTGTCTTACTTAATTTTGATTTTTTCTGAAGAAGTTATGACGTTTTTACCCGAAACACTTGTTTTTGACTAGTTTCAGGACTAGCCGCAAACCCTATTTTCCACGAAGTGTAACTCCAAAAATAAAACGACCCACAAGGTGAATTTTTTACCAAATATACTTGGATATGTTGCCTCAATGGAATATCAATTTCACGGCATGAATAATTCTATAAAATAACTTATTTCAAAAATGGTGAGATGACCGGAAAAAAAAAAAAAAAACATACCTTAGAAAGCATCATCAAAAGAATTTATCCTTCCTTGAATTCCGACATTCTTTTCTTCACTCTCTTGAGAAATTTGGCTTATATATCCTTTGGTTACCTCAAACACCTATAGGTATTCAATATTCTCAAGTGTATCTTAAATGAGAGAGCCTTTCCTCTTATTTATACTCTCCAAGTAGCTTCCTTAAAAACATCTTCTAGGTCACTTTGCCCACTTTCCTTATTTTAGGGTTAACCCACTTCTANAAACCACTTTGACTACTTTGACCTTTTGGGGCTTCTAGATGACATATGAGGGTCCTCCAACTTCGTAAGGCCATAACTCTCAAACCGTGAGGAGTTATGTGATGTTCCACATAAAACTAGAAATGGAATGACATTTAATATCCATATAAAATAGTATTACTTGAAAATAGATCAAAACTCATACCATTATCCATTAAACAAACTTGGGTCCATTACCCAAACCTGGGTTCTCCAACTTCTCATGGCCATAACTCTCTAACCGTGATGAGTTATGTGATGTTCCACATACCATCGGAAATGGAAATACAAGAACTATCCATATAGGATGGTTTCCCTAAAAAATTCACCGGCATTCATCTCATTATTCCACAAATAAGCATGGGTTCTCTAACCATACTTCTAGGATAACTCAATCCACAAAGCGTCTTCCCGGGAGGGATTTCACCATAAGGGGACCACTTTGGAGTTCATCCATTTCTACTTATTATCAACCATTACAAGAAAATAATGATTCATATTTACATCAAACAATCTTGGGTCCATTACCCAACCTTTGTGCTACAGGGATTTCTTCAAGGGTTGACATCAATGACAACCAACCTTAATCAACAATATCCCCCTTTGGCATTGATGGCAACACTCTGATGCAATACTCAAATCATATCACTCATGCTCTCCCTGGAACCATTCCTCTGTCATTTTCCTCTATCCTCTGCATCTGATAAATCTCTCCCCATTTTTCATCAATGTCAAAGGTATCTTTCCATCCATAGTTGCTCCCCCTGACTGAACTGTCATCTTATAGTGCTTCCTTGTGTAAATATAAGACATATAAGATAAGCATTAAAAAAACATTCATTTTGGAATAGAAATAACTCCAAGTCTCTGGCAAAGATATTCAAAGGATTCTCGTGGAAGTGGTTTTGTGAATATGTCTGCCACTTGTTCTTTTGTGCCCACATACTCAACTCTGATGTTCTTTTCTGCAACCTGCTCACGTAGAAAGTGATACTTTATTGTAATGTGCTTCATATTGGAGTGCATCATTGGGTTCTTCGAGATATTGATGGCGCTTGTATTATCACAATAGATTGGAATGGGCTCATCATACTCAACCTGTATATCTGTCAGATTTTGTTTCATCCAAAGAACATGTGCACAACATGATGCTGCTGCAATATACTCTACCTCGGCTATAGATAAAGATATTGATGATTGTTTCTTGTTTAGCCATGATACTAAACACTCACCCAAGTAGAATGTTGCTCCACTGGTGCTTCATCGGTCATCAATACAACTTGCCCAATCTGCATCTATGTAGGAAATAAGTGATAGATCCTTTCCTTTTGGATACCATAATCCAAACTCTTATGTTCCTTTGAAATATTTGAAAATCCTCTTCACTTCTAACACATGTGACTCCTTTGGTGCTACTTGAAATCGTGCCACTTGTCCAATTGCCTACATTACATCTGGTCTGGATGTTGTCACATATAGTAGGTTGTCAATCATTGACATGTATTGCCTCTGATCTGTAGAATTCGAATCATCATCTTTGCTCAACTTGCAACTGGTTTGCATGGGAGTGATAACTGGTTTGCAATCTTCAATTCCAAACCTCTTTAGCATTTTTCTGATATACTTGGTTTGAGAAATAAATATTCCCTGGTTGATTTGACGTATCTTAAGTCCCAAAAATAAGGATAGCTCTCCAAGTAACGACATTTCAAATTCATTCTGCATATCTTTTGCAAATTCCTGGCTTAACCTGTCATCATCACTACCAAAAATAATATCATCAACATAAACTTCAATTAATAAAATATTACCTTCACTTAACTTGATGTAGAGGTTGATGTCTGCACTTCCTTTTCTAAACCCTGCCTACTGCAGATACTTATCCAGTCTAGAGTTCCATGCTCTAGGAACCTATTTTAGACCATACAAGGCCTTCTTTAATTTACACACATAATCTGCACTCTGTGACAACTGAAATCCTTCTGGTTGTTCAATGTAGACTTCTTGTTCAAGTTCCCCATTCAAAACAGATGATTTTATGTCCATCTGATATACTTTAACATTTTTGGAGCATGGATAGGCTAAAATCAACCGGATTGCTTCCATTCTGGCAACTGGGGCAAATGCCTCTTTAAAGTCAATTCCTTCAATCTGTGCATATCCTTTACATACCAATCTAGCTTTGTTCCTTGTAACTTGTCCATCTTCATTTAATTTAATCCTGAAAACCCATTTTGTGTTGATCACATTCTTATTCTTTGGTCTTGGAACTAGTTCCCAAGTGTCATTTTTCTCTATTTGATCCAATTCTTCATTCATGGCCTTATTCCAAATTTCATCCTTGTTAGCTTCTTCAAAACAGTTTGGTTCAATTGTAGATAAGAGTGCTAGGTGTGTTTGTTCTGGTGAACGAATTTTTCTTCTAGTCTCAACTTCTGCATCTTTGTTTCCAATAATCTGATCTGAAGGATGATTCTTTTGTACTAATTTTCTAGGTGTCTTTGGAGATACTTGATGAACTTGCTCTTTTGTTTCTTTTGGATTCTCTTCATCTTCCACTTCTACTGTATCTTCTTCTTCTTCTTCTTCTTCTTCTTCTTCGAAAAGTTGTTCCATTGATTTGTTTTCTTCTTCCTTTGATTCTGGTTTGTCTGTTTCATCAATTGTTACGTTGATGCTTTCCACAACTTTGTTCAATCTTATATTGTAACACTTGTATGATTTCCTTGTACTTGAGTAACCAACAAGTACTCCTTTGTCCACACGAGATTTGAACTTTCTCATTCTTCCATCTTCTATTTTGATGTAGTATTTTCTTCCAAAAACTCTGAAGTGCTTCACATTTGTTAGTCTTCCTTTACATAGCTCGTAGGGAGTTTTATCAGTGTTGTTTCTGAGCATTACTTTGTTTTGAATGTGAACTATTGTATTCACTTCCTGTGTCCAAAATATATCTGTCAATTTGGAATCCATTAGCATTGTTTGAGCCATTTCCTGTACTGTCATGTTCTTTGTTTCAACAACTCCATTCTGTTGAGGTGTCCTAGCAATGAAGAATTGTCTTTTTATTCCATGACTGCTGCAGTAGTCCATAAATTCCTTTGAAGTGAACTCTCCTCCATTATCAGATCTCAAGCATTTGATTCTTGAATCCATCGCATTTTCAACCATTTCCTTGTAGATCTTGAAGTTTTCAAAATCTTATGACTTGTTCTTGAGAAAGAAAACTGTAGTCATTCTTGTATAATCATCAACTAATAACATAAAGCATCTCTCACCTTTTAATCTCTTTGTTGTAGTTGGTCCAACTAGATCAGTATGCACAATTTCCAGTGGTCTTGTTGTTGAATATTCCTTTGATTTGAACCTGGTTTTTGTTTTCTTTCCTTGTTGACAATGTTTTTATAAAGTGTTGGTTGGTTTCGTGATCTGGAGCATTTCTCTAACTTCTTCTCTTTTGCTGACTTTGACAAGGTTATCAAAATGAATGTGACCCATTCTTGTATGACATAGCCAACTTTCATCTTCCTTTCCTAGACAACACTTTTCATTTCCAATTTCACTTAACACATATATGTTGTTTGAAGTTCTTGCAGCTGTACCGACCAATTTCCCTGAACCTTATTTTCTTATCTCACACTTTTGTGAATCGAAAGTAACTTTATGACCTTGGTCACACATTTGAATCATACTTAGAAGATTATGTTTCATATCTTCTACCAGTAGAACATTTTGTGCCTTTTTATTCTTATTCCCAATTCGGACTGTGCCTTCTCCAATGATTTTGGTTGAATTATCATTTCTAAAGGAGACTGATCCATTTCTTTCCTTTCGCAATGTAAGAAATTTTTCTCTATCACCTGTCATGTGTTTTGAATAGCCAATGTCAACATACCAACCGTGTTTCTTCTGCTTAGCTTGTAGAGCGACTATGCATTCTTCATTGCTATATTGATATTGCTTTCTTATCCATGTTGTTTTCTGAGGTTCTTATCTGTGACTGTTGTTATTTTGTTGAGGTTCTTTAGGAGGGACTGTCATTCTGCAATTTTTGGCCACGTGTCCAAAATTGTTACATTTGTAACATTCCACTTCAATGCTCAAAGATTCAAACCTGTTGTAACTTCTTCTTTGTGTTTCACTAGGTCTTCATGAGTAACCCCTTTGTGTATGACTCTCAAAGTTTTTATTGTTCATATTGTTAGCTCTGCAATTCACAGCTTTATGTCCAAAATTATTACATGCATAACATAAACCAAAAAATATAGTTTGATACCAGGGAGTTGAAGATCTTATGAAATAAGGTGCTCTTATGAATCCTTCTTCTTCTTGAGGCCTATCTGTTTGTTGTTGATTATGAAATATGAATCTTCTTGGTGGAGGAGTGTCCCTGTAATCTTCCTTGTACATCTTCCTATCCCCTTTGATTGTTTTTGCATAAATTTTTGGATTTGTTTCTTGCTCTGTTGTTTTGGAGTTTGATCCCTTTTCTGTCTGATTGTATCCAAGTCCAAACTTGTCAAGATGAGATTTTTTACTACTGATAATGTCATCCAGAACTTTTGAGCTATTCTGCATATTTTTCTTTTGAATATCCTTTCTTAATGTGACAATCTCTGCTTCCAAGTTTCCAATGATCTTGTCCTTTTCTTCTAGTTGTTCTTTGAGTGCTTCTTCAATTCTTTTATCTTCTTCTATTTGAACCTTCAATCTTGTGATCATTTTTTTTAGTTCTCGAGTGTCCTTTTTCTTGTCTAGTTCTTCTTGCAGTTTCTTGTTTTTCTTCTTTTCTCTTATGATAACTTTTATAGCACACATTAATTGTTCTCGATAGTCAACTTCTACCTCTTCAATTTCGTCTTCAAATTCTTCATATCCTTCTTTGGCTTCTTCATATTCTTCTTCAGAGTCTTCTTTGTCAAAATCTTTTACTGCCATGAATAGAACTCTTCTTGTCTCACTGTCACTGATTTCATCTTCATTTGATGATGATATATCTTCTTTGATGCATAATCTTTTCTTGAAATCTTTATTTGTAGTTCTTTTTCCTTTATATGTGTGTTTTCCTTTTGAGTAACCTTCATCATTTCTCTTTTTATTATGAGGACATTTGTTATCAAAATGACCAATACCATCACAATTAAAACAAATTAAAGGAAGCTTACCTCTATACCTACCATTGGTTCCCTTGTTCAGTCTTTTGACGAAGTTGGTTATTTCTTCATCATCTTCCGAGACGTCATTGTTGTTGTTATATTCTTCTTGTTCCTTTTTCTTTTGATTTGATCTTTTGGATGCTTTGAAGGTTGCTTCTTTTACTTATGGATTTTCATGTTCAGTTCTCATTTCATATGCTGTGAAGATTCCATGCAGTTTGTCCATGCTTATTGAGTTCAGATCTGATCTTTCTTCTAGTGTTGATATCTTAGGGTTGAATCTCATAGGAAGAGATATTAGTACCTTTTGAACAATTACAGATTCTTCGATTTCTTCTCCCAATCCTATGATTGCATTCACTATTTCGTCAACTCTTAAGAAGTAGGCTACAATATTCTCATCTTCCTTCATTTTTAGTTGTTCGCACTGACCTCTGTAAGTTTGAAGTTTTGCTACTTTGACTTTTGTATCTCCTTCATAAATATTTCGAAGCTTGTCCCAAATCTCTTTGGCATATTTACAATGTGCAACTTTGGTGAATACTATTTCACTAAGACCATTCAAAACTTCATTTGTAGCTTTGGAATTATTTTGACCAAGTTTCACTGCTTTGTCCTTTGTTGGTGGAACTGTTGGTACTGTGTATCCATCTACAATTGATTGCCAAAATTTCAAACCCCTGTGCTTGTATAAATGTCTTCATCCTTATGCTCCAAAAAGCATACTTCTGTCCATCAAAGTGTGGTATTCCATTTTTATATGAGTTGGTACTCTCCATGATCTACCTTTTAGTGGTTAAACTGGTTTCTGAAGGAACCTGCTCTGATACCAATTGTTGGATTGCTGAGAGGGGGGGTGAATCAGTAATAGTGTAATTATAATCATTTTTCTCCAAGTAATCCAAGTGTTGTATCAATGTAGAATTATTATCCAATAATGAGCAATAAGAAATGAACAATCACACACATACACAATACACCAATATTTTACGTGGAAACCCAAATCGGGAGAAAACCACTGAATGTTTTATCTTATATGTCTTGAAGAATTAAATTCATTGGAAGCACCAACTTCCTTTGTTTTCCAGTTGCAACTGGAAGGAGGATCCAACCCCCTAGTATCTCAGGCTACAACCTAAAGGAAGCTCAAACTCCCCAACTCTCTGGCTACAACCAGAAAGAGGCTACAACCCCCTATGTTCTCCAGATACAACCGAAAGGTGGCTACAACCACATGTCCTTGCCCTATCCAACCACCCTGAAGTAAAAGTAGAATGATGGAACCACTGTCACACTATCACTGTGAGATACATCGTTGTAAACATGTACCAATAAACCTGAACCATGCATCAACCTATACCTCAACTTGTAATCAACCTGTACCATAAACAAATGCATCAACCATGCACCAACCTGTACCAAACAATCTGTAATCAACCTGTACCATAAAAAAGTTGAACCAACCATGTACCAAGTAGGTACCAATCATGTTTCAAGTAATCATCAACTATGACTCATCAATATGTACCAACATCATCAACTATACACCTCATATATGTGCCAACTCATCAACTACTTGTCTCAAGCATGTACCCAACTTGTACTTCAACCAAAAGCCCTCATCAATTTCATCATCCAAATATGATTTGTAACTCTGTAATAGACCTAGTGTATATGATCACTTACCTGCAAACCTTCCTTAACTTTAACAACAAGAGACTAGCATTTTCATCAAACATTTCTTTAGTCTCACAAGACTAGTTTTGGATTAGTCAACAACCCTACCTTGAAATAATAATAAATTTGTACCTATAATGAATAAATATATGAAATTGATACATAATGTTCTATAGTGTTTTTTATGCAATTCCTCTAGGTGTCACTACTTGTAACCTCTCAGAAAATAAGTTATGGAAAAAATGGCACACCTTGTTGAATTCTGGCTTATTCTAGAGAGTGACCTTGTAGAGCGTGCCCTGCACAGAATATTTATTGAATTGATATAAAATTGTTAAAAAACATACTGCAGATTGTACTCTAACCAACACATTTTGTATTACTGAATTTGGATATGTTATGAATAAGTTATGACATTTTAACCCAAAACACCTGTTTTTGACTAGTTTCAGGACTAGCCACAAACCCTATTTTCCACGGAGTGTAACTCCAAACACACAATGACCCACAAGCTCAATTTTTTACCACGGATACTTGGATATGTTTCCTCAATGGTATAGAAATTTCACGGTCTGAATCATTCTAGAAAAAAATGTATTGCAAAAATGGTGAGATGACTTGAAAAACACATACCTTAGAAAACATCATCAAAATAATTTATCCTTCCTTGAATTCTAGCCTTCTTTTCTTCACTTTCCTCAGAAATTAGGCTTAGATATCCTTTGGTTACTTCATACACTTATAGGTATTCAATATTCTCAAGTGTATCTTAAATGAGAGAGCCTTGCCTCTTATTTATACTCCCAAAGTAGCTTTCTTAAAAACATTTTCTAGGTCACTTTGCCCACTTTCCTTATTTTAGAGTTAACCCAATTTTAATTTCTCCATTAAATTTATTATTGAATTAATTTATTTTTTATTCACTTTGAATTATAGTACACTCATCACTTCAATTTATTATTTACCGTTTAAAATCTCTTAAACCACTTTGACCTTTTGGGGCTTCTAGATGACATATGAGGGTCCTCCAACTTCATAAGGCCATAACTCTCAAACCATGAGGAGTTATGTGACGTTCCACATACCACCAAAAATGGAATGACATGTACTATCAATATAGAATAGTATTACCTAAAATATATCAAAACACATACCGTTATCCATCAAACAAACTTGGGTCCATTACCCAAACCTGGGTTCTCCAACTTCTCATGGCCATAACTCTCTAACCGTGAGGAGTTATGTGACGTTCCACATACCACCAGAAATGGAAAGATAGGCACTATCCATATAGGATGGTTTATTGAAAAAATCACTGGTGTTCATCTCATTATTCCACAAATAAGCATGGGTTCTCTAACCATACTTCTATGATAACTCAATCCACAAAGCATCTTCCCGTGAGGAATTTCACCATAAGGGGACCACTTTGGAGTTCATCCATTTCTACTTATTATCAACCATGAAAAGACAATGATGATTCATCTTTAAATGAAGCAATCTTGGGTCCATTACCCAACCTTTGTGCTGTGAGGCTTTCTTCAAGGGTTGACATCAATGACAACCAACCTTAATCAACACCCTAGCCATTGGCTTTTGGAGCCAACAATTGATTGAAGTAGATAGACATGAAGGAAATTACATATGCAGGTAAAAAACCCATGGATGGATAGTATAATTCATTATGTTTCTGGTGGTATGTGGCACGTCACGTGGATCCTCACAATTGAGGAGAAATGAATTTTTGAAGATGACAATGTGAATTGAAGCAAAAACTACATGTCGACCCTAATGTTAAAAGGAAGTGACATAAAGGGTATAAATACATTTCATTATACATTCATTTTTGAATACACACAAGTTTGTTAATGAACAAGGATATATAAGTCAAATTTAAGAGGAAATCTGAAGTAAAGAAGGCCAAATTTTAAGGGAGGAAGAAATCTTTTGGTGATGTGTTCTAAGGTATGTTATTTATAGGTCATCTTACCATTTTCGCAATAAATTTGTTTCTAGAATGATTCAGATGGTGAATTTTTTATGCTATTGAGAAGATGTATCTAGGTACCTATGGTAAAAATTCCAATTCTTTATTTGCTATAATTTTGGAGATACACTCTGTGGAAGATAGGATTTTTTACTAGTCCTAAAGCTAGTCATAAACATGTGTTCCGGGTAAAACAGTCATAACATATTCATAGAGAATCCAAATGAAGTGATACCAATTGAATTGGACATGTTACAGGTTGTATTTTCCTCTGTGCAAATTTCAGAATCTTATGTTAAATATTGTGCATGGGGCATGTTGTACAAGTTCACTCTCCTGAATAAACCATAATTGAATAAGGTCTACCATTTTATCTGTAACTCCTTTTCTGGGAGGATTCAAGCAGTGAAACTTGGAGGAGTTTCAGAGAATACATTGAGTAATATTATTTACAAGATTAAAGTATCCCAAGAAGTGAATAATTTCAGAAGTTGAAGAAGTCTCATGAAGCATTATCAGGTTTTATGTGATGGTTGGTTTATGGTGATAATTTAATGTAAAGTTTTATTATCTCTCGTATATTCTTGGGTGGAAGGAAGGTGCAAAGATGGAGAGGTCAACCCTCTCTTGATATTGGAGGATTGTGTCTTCCTTTTGGAGGTTTATCCCTCCCTTTATATTTGGACGTTGTAGCTACCTTTGGAAGTCATTACTTCCCTTGAATAATAACTATTGATTATTTATCATATATTGTGCATGTTGTATTGTGGTGTATTGGTGTAACTCTTATACTATTGTTCATTTCTTATTAGATATAATAAAATATATAATCTAGTTGAATTATAAGTTGAAAAAGTTTTTAAATTGTACTTGATACTGATTCACCCCCCTCTCAGTATCATCAATTGGTATCAGAGCCAGGTTGCCTTCAGAACAATTTAACCACTGGAAAGAAAATCTTTAGCAGAGATAGATGACCATGAGTACATTATGAATGGGATTCAATGATTTGATGGAAGCAATTATGTACACTGGAGTGATAGAGTGAAAACTTACCTAACAAATTTGGAAGTAGACATTTGGTACTCGATTGTAAATGGCTATGTAATCCCAAAGAATCTCCAATTGATCCAAATGAGAAGAAGCGTATGAGTTGTAATTCAAAAGATAGACATGTTATTCTAGGAGCATTGGCACCAACCATTGTCAGCAAAGTGATGGGATGAAACATTGCTAAAGAGGTATGGGACAAACTCAAGAGTATCTGTGAAGGTCATCCAAAAGTTAAGCAGGTCAAGCTTCAATGACATAGAGGAGAATTTGAAAATTTGAAGATGGATGAAAAGGAAGATATTGCAACCTATTTTCTTAGAGTTGATGAAGTTGTTAATGCTATCAGAGGATTAGGTGAAGAGCTCAATGAATCCTTGGTTTTACAAAAAGTGTTGAGATCACTTCTCTTGAAGTATGATGCTAAGGTATCCACCATTGAAGAAACTAGGGACTTGACCAAAATGAGAATGGATGAATTACATGGGTATTTTATAGAATTGGTCGCTAAAGAATGCAAAGAAGAATATGAATGGTTCATAGACAGTGGGTGTTCATCTCATATGATCGAAGATCAAAGAAAATTTTTCATCTTGAAGAAAAAGGGTGGAAATGTTGCATTTGGAGATGACTCATCTACCAAAATACTTGGAAAAGGAACTGTAAAGCTTGGAAGTGAAAATGTAAAAGCAAGAGAAGTCCTATTGTTTGAATATCTGAAGCATAATCTCCTCAGTTTCGGCAAAATATGTGATCAAGGATACACTCTTACGTTTGACTCCCAAAAATGTAAAATTAGATAAAAGAACTTAGGAAGTTTGGTTGCAACTGCAGCAAGAACACTGAACAACATATACATCCTAGACATGAAGAATAGAGAGAATACATAAGCCACACAAAAGGATTCCACGGAAGAAAAAGTCCCAAAGACCAAAAATAAGGATGAAGTATTATTGAGTACCACATGTTCAAGGGGAGCAACCCCAAAGAAGAAGGTCACCTTATGTCATTTAACTCAGGGGGAGAAACCCCACCCTTTGTCATTGATGCCAAAAGGGGATAGAAATTAGTATCATGATGCTAGGGGGAGCATAAGTGTTTCCATCAATGAAAAAGGGGGATATTGTTGGAAGATTGTTTGTTGTCATTGATGTCAACCCTAGTCATTGGTTGTAGTCATTGATGTCAACTCTAGTCATTGGTTTTTGGAGCCAACAGTTGATCGAAGTAGATAGACATGAAGGAAATTACACATGTAGGTACAAAACCCATGGATGGATAGTATAATTCATGTTGTTTCCGATGGTATGTGGCACGTCATGTGGATCCTCACGATTGAGGAGAAATGAATTTTTGAAGATGACAATGTGAATTGAAGCAGAAACTACATGTCGACCCTAATGGTAAAAGGAAGTGGCATAAAGTGTATAAATACATCTCATTATACATTCATTTTTGAACACACAAAAGTTTGTTATTGAACAAGGATATATAATTCAAATTTAAGAGAAAATATGAAGTAAATAAGACTGAATTTCAAGGGAGGATGAAGTCTTTTGGTGATGTGTTATAAGGTATGTTATTTACAGGTCATTTTACCATTTTCTCTATAACTTTGTTTCTAGAATGATTCATATGGTGGAATTTGTATACTATTGATAAGACATATCTAGGTACCTGTGGTAAAAATTTCAGCTCTTTATTCGCTATAATTTTGGAGATACACTCTATGAAAGATAGGGTTTTTTACTAGTCCTGAAGCTAGTCATAAACATGTGTTCTGGGTAAAATAGTCATAAAATCTTCATAGAGAATCCAAATGAAGTGAGACCAATTTCATTGGAAAGAGTACATGCTATTTTTTCATGTGTACAAATTTTAGAATCTTATGTTAAATATTGAGCACGGGGCATGCTATACAAGTTCTCTCTCCTGAATAAATCAGAATTGAATAAGGTCTACCATTTTCTCTATAACTCATTTTCTGGGAGGATTCAAGGAGTGAAACTTGGAGGAGTTTCAGAGAATACATTGAGTAATATTATCTACAGGATCAGAGTATTCGAAGAAGTGAAGAATTTTAGAAGTTGAAGAAGTCTCAACAAGCATTATCAGGTTCTATGTGATGGTTGGTTGATGGTGATAATTTAATGTAAAGTTTTATTACCTTTCATATATTATTGGGTGGAAGTAAGGGGAAAGGATGGAGAGCTCAACCCTCTCTTGATATTGGATAATTGTATCTTCCTTTTGGAGGTTTATCTCTCCCTTTATATTTTGAAGTTGTAGCTACCTTTGGAAGTCATTACTTCCCTTGAACAATAACTATTGATTATTTCTCATATATTGTGCATGTTGTATTGTGGTGTATTGGTGTAACTTTTCTACTATTGTTCATTTCTCATTGGATATAATCGAATATATAATCTGATTGAAGTATAAGTTGAAAAAGTTTTTAAATTGTACTTGATATTGATTCACCCCCCTCTCAGTATCATCACTAGGTTCTTATTTATACTAGTTTTCAGACTTATAGCCATTACAATCTTTATCCAAAACCCTAACCCTAACATGGTTAGGTTTGTCTGGCTTCTCTCCTTGCATGTTTCTCCTCTTGCATGTTGTGTTTTCTCGTGTGTGTTGTTTTTCTTGCCAGTTGTTCTTCTCCAAAATTAGGCCTTTCCTTCCAAAATTAGGTCTTTCCTCAAAATAGGCCTACGCCCAACAATCTCACTAGGCCATTATCCTTGTTACGAGAGTCCTAATTTTAGCATAATAAAACAATTCTTAGCATTGGTTTTCCCTCCAGGGTTTTTCCAAGGTTATATACCTAAAAATATTGGTGTTTATGTGTGCATGATTTGGTTTCCAATTTTTTCTTCCACTATATTTATTGAGTTGAATATTTTAGCAGTGTATTTTTTTTTGTGAGTTGCTAATATGATTTGCAGTAAAGAAATCACTAAATAAAAAGATACCTAGGTGTTGGAGCAAGGGAATTTATACATGGTATTAGACCACATGCTTTGTATGGAAGACATATCTTAAATCCATATCAGTTGATAGAATATCTACTAGATCTACATGAGATCTTAGAGGATCCATAACCAACAAGAGGAAATCAAAGGATGAATTTCATGGAAATGGTCATACTGAGGCAAAAGTAGGGTTTTTCAGGATTACAGAGTTGTACACGGGATGCAATAAGCACATGCACATACATACGTGGGATTCCTTAAGGGAGGGTGCGTACATACATCGAGGTTCAGTTGTGATAGGCGTATACATGTTTATCCAGGTTGGTACATAGGCAGTTTTCAATAACAAGTTATTTTCTAGGGCAGTTTATTAGGAATTAGGGATGACAACAACACCATTGAGAGTTGAATATAGATTGGATGGAGCATCCAACTTCCTATCTTAGAAAAAAAGAGTAACTTTGGCATTAAAGGAGTATGAACTTTGGGAGTTAGTTGACAAAGTAGTTGTTCCATTGATAGATTTTCTAGCTTTGGAAGCTCACAACAAGAAGGAGATCAAAGCAAAGAGGGTCCTATTGGATTCGGTAAAGGATCATCTAACTTCTCATCTATTTGAGAAGATGACCACAAATATGTTTGATACATTGGTAGGTTTATTCCAGAGAACTAACATGAATAGGAAGATGGTATTAAGGAATAGACTTAGATCGATATAGATGTATAGATATTATAATTTTACCAACTATTTCATGAGGATCACACATGTGTGTGAACAACTTGCAGCCATGAAAGATAAAATGAAGGAGGTAGAGCTCATGAACACGAAATTAAATGGTCTTCCCAAGTCTTAGGAACCACTTTTCAAGGGATTTTGCGCCCGAGAGAAACTCCTATATTGGCAAAGACTTTGGGATGATTGCATCTAGGAAGAGACTTGGGAGGAGTATAAATTAGGAAAGTAGAGAAATGAAGAGGAGGAGAACTTGACCCTTTTCAGTAAGTCAAGAAAGGGAAAAGGAAAGGGTTCCAAGGGTAATAGTGAGGAGTCAACCTCTTTGCCAGGTAAGAGGTACTTGAGTAAATTAAGTGCTTTGGATGCCACAAGTATGGGCACTATGCATCACAATGTCCGGTGAAGAAGGGACAAGGGAAGATTAAAAAAAATACATGAACTGAGACACAACTAGATGAGTTTGCAGTGGAGTTTGAGAAGGAATTCTCAATGTTCTCATGCCTCTTATCGACACTAACTCAAGGAGTGTGTGGTACTTCTCATTGTATGAGGGGGACACATGAGTTGTTCACCAGATGGTCGAAGATAGATTCATATCTACAGGTGGAGTTTGGCACTCATGCCAAGTTTGGTGTAGAGGGAGTTGGGACAGTCAGGTTACAACTGGAGTTAGGAGGATTTTTGGAGGTGGAAGATGTGTTGTCGCTAGAGTTGAATTTAGGCTACAATAGAGCCAAGCCTAGCGCATTTTCAAGAACATAAAAATGATTGTTTGATCAACTCTCGGAAGATTTTGGTTTTGAATAAACAAGCCCTTTCAATAACTCAACATCAGAACCAAAGAGGCATGACCTCGTCTGTTAAATCCTTCAAAATCATAAGCATGGATAAAAGATGTAGATAAAAAAAATTTAGAAGGTAGTCATGTATCCATTGATGATAAATCTAACTCCCTGTCCAATAGAATAATAACACTGAATTCATTCAGTTTTCCCTTCAATCCTCAAAAGTTAAGCAAAAATATCTAAACATAGGTCTTGTTTTTCTTATAGCAAAACATAGGAAAAACTATAAACAAATAAATGCTTTTAAGTTAGCTACAACAGAAGTTGCACTGAAGTGTAGCTATTACAATCTAAATGAATGAATGAAAAGAAGAAAAAGGTTCAACGTGAACATCAGAAACATAACACAGGAAAAAATACATGATTTAACAGAATGAGGTCTTAGAATCTCCTTGTTTCAACTAAATATTTTTTATTGAACAGACTTGCATTACATTTCCAGCCCAAAAAAGGCTCTTAGGCCCTCCAACTATTACAAATGTTGAAATATATAACAAACACTATATGCTAGCTGTTGCTATCTTCTAGGAACAGAAAACTAAATCCTAGGAATCAAAATCAATTAAAATATCAAAATAAAAATGAATATGAAAAAGATAGCAAGGTGTCTCAAATCGTTGGAATTGCCAAAGTCAAATCTAGAACCGCTTCCATGATATCTGGGATTTGATTTCCACATATGCTCTCATTCCTTTATTTGGCTACTAATCCTTTTTCATGAAAACTAGGAGTAATCTTCGGCCTATTGAAAACCTTTGCCACCTGTGTCTTTCAAAACCTCAAATGTTGGAGTTGATCTCTTAAAATATGGAGTTGATTTTGAATGATAATTCACTGTCTTCCAAGTGCCATGTTATTTTTTTTCTTTGTCATCTATTCGATGTTGAATTTCCATCTGTATCTTTGAATGACTAAAAGACTGCCTAGAAATTTGCATGAAAATATGACATTGTTTTGATGTCGATCTTCTTCCTAAAAATATGGGAAAGATGCCTATCTTTAAATTCTTTTCCATCTATTCACAAAGGAGAATGGAACAATATATTGTTTCTACTTCTTTGCATGCCAATGAAAAACATGCTCTATGGAAGTGTTGATATGCCAAGCTTGTTCAGCAACGTCATCAAAAACTTTATCATCATAAAGATTTTCCCTATCGATTTTGGATCTCCATAATATATACCTAGAAGTACTTCAAGGAATCCTTCAAGATAAACAATGCATGTCAAACTGAGGAAAGGTATACCTTTCAAAATAAATGACTCACCAATATAGATAGGTGTGGGTCTTAAAAGTGGTTCTAGTATATATTTTAGGCAGATATTAAACCCTGAAAGCCCTTATTAAAGTCCGCCTTTACTATTATGATAATGGATTTCTTGAAATGATATAAACCTTGGAGTTTTTTTGATCCAGGTGGATATCGGTGGCCACCCACCTTTTCCAAATGGCTCAAAACGGTTTTCTGGCAATTTTGACAATTTACTATTTTTAGCAGGTTTTAACTTCTGGGGCCATTTTGAGGGTCCAAATGAAGGTTTTTAGAGATCAAGGTTCTCAATGATAGCTGAAGGCATGATTGAGCCTCCAAAATGAATCTTCTCGATGATACATTTCCAACGAGTTATCACATGCCTAAAACGGATATCGTATGCAAAAGTTACGACCCCGGGAAGTTGATGTACTCACTCACCCCAAACGGGGCCCACATGACTTTTAGCGCTTCATCTCCTAGGGTTAGGTTTTTGGATGTCTAATACTTTTAGCATTCCCGTTTATTATAAAAGGGCCTTCAGAGCCTCATTGTAATCATCTGCTTGCGAATGCGAGTAGCCATCACATCTCTTCTCAGGGATAAGCTGCCACCATTCTAGCGAGTCTTTCACTCTGTATTTTTACAGTCTCTGTACATTTATTTGATTAATAGAAATCGTGTATTACTGTATATCTGTGTTTATGGTTGCATCTCTGATACATTTCCGTTATATCATTTTCAGAAGCCACAAGTACTGATCCAAAAATGGGTTTTTGGATTTTCTTTTGCAAACTAAGCCTCCTATTCCTCTTGAAACTGATTTCTTCCATAATGTTCAGAGATGTGTGATAAAGGTTCACAACCTGTTTTTCACATACTAAGAGGAGCCTCAATTTGTATTGGAATAAAAGACAATGTTCGAGGTGTACATGTATTAAGGTTTCCTCTACCATGCTGCATTTTGTTCCAAAGTACACCTCTTAGGCTATAAATATGACAAGAAACACTACCATATGAAGCCAAAAATTCAATGACTTCATTTACTAAGATGTCCCCTTGCATTCATCATAACAATATTGCATTTCTTGTTTTGTCGACTTCAGAGGATTTTCTTGTTGAAATTTAAGCCATAGTAGCCATGGACTTAGCTTCTAAGCTTAGGATTGGACTTATACATATTCTTAATGAATGACGAATGAATGGAAGGACTGAAAGACCAGGAACCATACTGAGACTTGAATATGGAGGATGATATGGACTCTTTAATTTGGGAGAATGCACTAGTGAATATGATGGAGAATGTAGTATTTCTTTTTGAGGAAGATGATATTTTCCTCCCGATATTTCGGCAATGACATGCTTGAACTCTCCAAAGACAAAAGCCCCAACAATCAAAACAACCAATAACACTGATTTTTCCGTCGTGTGTCAATTAATAGGAAGAATTGCTCAAAAATTGTACTCAAACAGATGCAAAAACAAGTTTGCATGAAGCCATCCTTCAGACAATATACAAAAAGCGTTCGCCTTGTCTCTAGATTCCCATGATAAAATGATACACATCTTCTCACCAAGAAAGTATGTTGAAACATAATTTAATGAATACAAACTTAGCTTGTAATCTCTCTGCATCACCTCAAACAAATAGAACTGGACTCTGCCTTCAATGATTGATTCCTTTGAACACTTGGATCGGTCCTATCTCCTCTCCAAGCTCTTCTCATAGGTCTAAAATATATTACAAGTGGAAATCGAGCAATGGTGTACCCAACTAAAGATGCCAGGAAACGGGGAAAGTAATTTCAATTGTAAAGGCTGTGTAAACAGAGGCATAATGGAACACACAACCTCAAGACTATTTATCAAAGTCCGCAGATTCTCATTAAATTCCATAGTTGCGGATTTTGTATAGCCTTTAAAATCTCTTCTGTGTACGTTCGGTTTAAATAATTCAATGAGACAATCTCATAGCCTCGATGGTATTCCAAACAATGAGCTTCTGGACCTATCGCACAACAATTTCAAAATAAATTGTGCCCAACATCTACTTTATGAAATCTTCCAGTTTCGATTTTTTTTATGGCAGTTTTCTAAAAATAATAATCATTCAGATCACAATTACCCACAAGAAACAAAACCAGATAAAAGATGTTAACAAAACTCTAACGAATTCAAAGACTGGACCCGGCGATACAAAACCCCAACCGTTTGTAACCAAAGATATGGCCTGGCCCTGGATTCGATCCATTTCTGTCTTGATACGATCATGTTTCTGTCAGATTCTTGATAAATAATTCTTCTCTAGTGATCTTTATCAAATGCTAGAGACCTGAAAACTTCCCTTTTGATGGATCTGGAAAGAAAAGACCATCATAAATTCTAATCTACGGAGGGAGACAAAAACCTCCAGTGTATGGTTAATCAGAAGGAACCTTGCATGTGGAACAATGAACGAGACGAAACCCATATTGAGGAAACAAGAGACGTTGAGCGCATGGCTAAATATTGCGCAAGTTGAAGGACCTGAGAAACCGACTGCCGTCGATTTATAAGATGAAGGAACGGCTGGATATGTTTTGACTATTTATTTGACATCTGGAACTTGATAATCTTTTGGTGTAGCTTTATTCTAGTTTCATGTCTCTGTACACTTTGAGATTGGGTTAGATGGTAATTGGCTCGACAAATTTTGATGAAAACAAGTGTTGCATGACAAAGTTAATTTATCCGGAATAGCTTAATTGTTGGTGTAATTATTTGGTGATATTATCTTAAATACAATTTGTAGAAATCAATTTGAAGATAATTAAACCAAGAAGATAGAAGATTGTAGAATTAATGATATCTATCCTATAATATTAATATTAAATATCGTATTCATTATTAATATGTGATAATGTTTTGTTAAATTATATTCAATTAATTATTCAAAATTATTTTTATTTTTCATTTTTCATGTCCAGCTTGTTTAGTGATATACATTTTGCACCCAATACTTCCGTCATATAGGGTTTACATTTATAGTCATGCTTATTTATTACAAGCAACAACATGAGATTTAGTAATTTATAAAATATTATAACATTGTACCAAGATTTATAGTAATTTATATAATGCTACAACACTTTTTACTTAAAAAATAATATAAACAATTATTTAAATTTTATTCAATATTATTTTTAATGTTTTTAAATGTAAATTTAACATTTTAATTTTCTTTATGATAATAATGGTTTGTACCTAGAAATTGTTCATTCTTGACTCTACATTTACAATGGATATATGGATATATACTTGTATTTACTATTTTATATTAATATTAATAAATAAACTATAAATTAAATTTATGATATCTATCTTATAATATTAATATTAAATATTATATTCATTATTAATATGTGATAATGTTTTGTTAAAATTTGTTTAATTAATTATTGAAATTTATTTTTATTTTTCATTTTTCATGTTCAGCTTGTTCTGTGATATACATTTTGCACCAACACTTTCGTCATATACATTTTGACATTTTGCACCCAATAATTTTAGAGTCGTGGGTTCGTGGAGTTGCGGGTTCACATTTTTCATTTTCCGTGTCCAACTTCTTCAATGATATACATTTTGCACCCAACAATTACGGAGTCGGATTCATTTTTTTCATTTTCCATGTTCATCTTCTTTCGTGATATACATTTTGCACCCAACACTTCCTCCATATACATTTTGCACCCAGCAACTACGAAGTAGCGAGTTCACATTTATAGTTATGCTTATGTATCACCTACCTCAACATGAGATTTAGTAATTACGCCGATAAGCGTCCCCCCTATTGGAATTGGTGGATTAATCAACCTTTTAATCATAAATTTCAATCTTAGGGTTGGCAATTGAAGATGTTGGCATATTCTTCGTCGTCCTCTCTAATCAATGCATGAGATTTTGATAAATTAACTTCTGCTCATTTATAAAGACGTACGTTTATGTGATTACTTTTTCACATTTACTAAATAAGATTAAAAAATTACTTGATCACTACCAGATTGCCACGTTCAATGATTAAGAAATAACAACAAAAATTATTGTTCATGGGCGGATGTTTATGGCCGCTTGTGGCCACGTGGATTGTGAACTGTCAGTATCTACCTTGTCGTTTCTTCTGTGTGTTTTACAATGTGCCGCCATTTTTTTACCAGGGCGGGCGCGTGGATGTGAGGGCGTGGATGTAAAGTGCTTTGTGTGGGTGTATTAAACATCTGTTGTGCCATTGTCAAAACTGTAAAATGGAAAATGGAAATACATTATAAATGGTCGATCGGTGTCATTTTGGACAACGTTTTATAAATGTGAAGCGTGTCGTGTGGTGAAGCCACTTTTTATGTTTCATATAAATGTGAAGCGTGCCCTGTGGTGAAGCAACTTCCTGCGTTTCATATGAATGTGAAGCGTGCTGTGTGGTGAAGCCATTTCCTACGTTTCATATGAATGTGAAGCGTTCAATGTGCCACGTTTAGCCTGTTCAATTTCAATTTATGTCTTTATGTTTTATATGCATTAAATTTTAAGTTTTGATTTCAATTTATGCACTCTATTTAAAGTTATGGCTTCAATTTAAATTGTGAATTCGATTAAAATTTATGACTTAAATCAATTTCAAATTATTTAAATAAAATTATGAATTCAATTTATGCGTTCAATTAAAAAATTTCAATTTAATGTCAGTTTATTTATTTATCTATGTTTTTGGCGTTTCATATCATGCTCCTCCAAGTTTCAGGTTTCATATTATATACTATTTGCCGCTACAAGATTCATATTATTATTGTTGACGAACTGTGCTCGGAGAAAAAGTGAAAGGACGATTACAGTTTCTAACATATTGTACTTTCAAGAATATTCACAGAGCGAACCATCAATCTCAACGAGGTAAGATCTTCTTTCTGTTTTTTTTTTTTAACTTCTCAAATTGGTTTTCTTCAATTAGGTGATCTGATCTGTTATGATTTACAGGTTATCTGATCCATATTATTGTAAAGGGATTGTCGATTCATTGGATGCATTTGGAGCACAAACCAGATAAGATTATTGTTTTTGACATATTAGATCGAGAAGAATGTTAACTGAGCAAACCATCACTGTGACAGATTTAGGTTTTAGGTTTTGTATCATTGTGACAGATTTAGGTTTTAGGTTTTGTATGGACACCATTAGGTTGGGTTCAATGGTTGTCCCATGTATGAATTCATTGTTTCTTTACAATATTCTATTATGGTTTTTTTGTTTAGCGCATGCATGCATTCAATATATGTTTAAAATTTTCCAGTCTCTGTTTAATTTTTTTTGTAATCGACTAGATAATAGATTTATCTAATTTTCATTGGATCATATGCTATCACGGATTTGGGTTTAAGGTTTTTCATGCATGTGGGCCAACCAAACCTTCTTTCAATGATCCGGCCTGATGCATGCATTCAAGCATTTTCATAAGGGTTAATATGTCTTGGATTTCATATTTCAAGTAACAATAATTTAATATCAACAGTAAGTCATCTTAACAGAGGTTTTTAAAACCATTAATATGAATTTGAACTAAGCTTTTAATATAAATATTCACTCATTTTACGCGAGGTTGTAAAAACCAGATATGCGATGGGCAGATGTGATCAACGCTTCACAAATTTATTTGCAACTCCTTCTAGTATGGTTGTCCAAATAATATTTACCTTAAAAACTTGAATAATTCATGAACCAATAAATCTATTTACAACTCCTCTCAATATATTTGTCCAAATAATATCTATCTTTTCATTATAGTACGCCAAGGGGAAACTTCAAGATACGTGTTTACTGTCAAAAAGAGACATCACGGGTGTTTAAAATAAATGACAGTATATATATTATAAATACGTGTTTAAATTTCTCCAATCTACTTCTCTCTTTTTTTCTTCGCAAAATTTGATGTGATTTTTCCGAGGTGCCCAGAGTTTCTTGACATGAAGGTGTCCTGTAATAAGTGATAACAACATAATTTTTTACCGTGAATAGGCTACCAATACTCCCTGCGACATCTTGAATTTTATGGTTTCTATATGTTACCAATACTCCCGACATCTTGAATTTTATGGCTTCCATAGGTTACCAATATTTTAGTCAGCATCTTGAATTTTATGGTTACAACAAACTAATGGGTTTTTCATTTTATGGTTTGGATAGGTTACCATACTCCCACCATCTTTATATGTATTGTAATGTTTTTTTTCGATTAATATTTTTTTCTAATTTTTTTTTTTTTTATGGTTTTGTAATGTGTTATAATGTATTTTAAAATGTTGTTTTTTGGTTTTTTATGTTTGTATGTTCAGCAATGGATCCAGGCGGGAAAACGGAACCAGGCGGGAAACCGGAGGAACCAGAGCCGAGGCGACATTGATTGAGTTTAACCAGTACAGACAGAATCGATAAGATGATTATCCTTATACTAAACACTCTCTAGTTTAATATC